>OY856411.1:1383958749-1384251249 GCA_963693085.1 Alisma plantago-aquatica
AAGCCAGGCGGAGGTCGTGGTGGTTTTGTCTAGTGCCAAAAGAGGCCGAATCCCAAAGTCAACCATGGTGCTGACCATGGTTGGGCTGTGCTCACGGAAAATAGGGGATCACGAGGTAGAAGAAGCAATAGGGGTAAAAGACCCCTTTGCCCTCATGCTCTCATGAACTAGGTAGGGGTATTTCTGCCCTTTTGCTGTAATTTGATCTCTTGCAAGGCGCGCGATGGCGGACCCTTGGATCTCAGGTGGTCCGCAGGTCATGAATCTAACGAATAGGATTTTTTTTGATAAAATCGTAATAAAATAGAAAAATGACTTTTCTTGCTAAAATCGTACCTTGAGCTAGAAAACTCAAATGAGAAAAATGTATACATGAAAATTGATTCGAAAAATGTGAGGAATAAATTAAAAATGGGTTGGACACCTAAATCTGTATATTTTTGCAAAATTACATATTTTGGATAGAATGGTATTAATTTGTGGATAGAAACCCAAAATGTTGATAAAAGATATATTTAATCTTGCAAGTGGGTAAATTTGAGTATTATTAACTGATTTAATGATTAAGATAGATTATAACCTATTTTATGATGGAATTGCAAGGATTAGGGTTTAAAACCTAATATGTTGATTAAAACCCTTAGAAACCCTAAGTGAGAGAAAAAGGGAAGAAAGGATATAATAATCTGAAAATTTGGGTTTTGTGATCCAAATATGATCTTAAGATCTTAATGGAAAATAAAATGAGATAATTAGGGTTTGAGGGATATTTTGATAATTATAAAGTAAAAGTGGTAAACAAGGAAGTGAAACCCTAATTATGGTCAAAACCCTAAAAAGGGCTAGTAACCCTAGGGCACGATTAGGTCTATTAGATTTGTGTACCATGATCGATGATAGAAAATATTGGATGAATATTTCAAGATTGAATTGTGCTTGCTTAATTTACTCCAGATTATTTGATTGTTTGGACTGAATCTGCATTCAAAACAGCTTGACAGGTATGTGGTTAATTATGGTTAATTGCATTAGTTTCTGGAGGGTTTTTCATATGTTTCCTCATATTGAATGCTATCTAAACTATTGGATGTTCATACTTGGAAAATGATAAAGTCACTATGGTTATCACAATTATAAAGAAATGTGTATTCTCGCACCTACATGCCACCTTGATGGAAGATGCCATAAAGGTCAAGCCCAAGAGGGTAGACCCATGGGCACCATGATAGGTGACCCCAGACACCAAGATAGGGAATGAGAAGGTGGTCTATGATGCATGACTATGGAGCACCATGAGAGGTGACTCCCAGGCACCAAGCTCGAGATTGAGAAGGTGGCCTTAAGTCAATGGCAAAAGAGAAACCCTAGAGGGGTATGCCTGGGTTAGGGCAAAAGTGGTGGAGAATGACACATTGAAAATGTAAATTGTCTTGTTAAATAATTTGATTGTGATTATTAAGTTGTTATCCATATCTGTGAAATTTTGGATGTCCCCACATACCGACATATTCCGATATGCTGATCGACGTTTTGTTTGTCGACATTTTAGGTACAAGCTTGAAAGGCACAAACAGTAAAGTGACGCCTCGTGAAAATAAGAAGTAAAGTACAAGGAGGGTTAGATAGAATAATTCAAGTTGTGGATAGATAATTTTCCAAAGTTTTCAAAAGGCATGTAAAGTTTTATTTTAATACCAAATTTCAGTTTAGTTGGTAAAGTTTATTAATTGTTATTGATTATTTGTCGAACCTTTGATCTGGGTTATTGGTTAACGGCTCTGACCTTTCGGTCTCCCTTAATTGGGGGTTACCGAGAGGTGGGGTCGTTGCAATTGGTATCAGAGTGAGGTTCCTCACTTAATCTTTAATAATTATTAAATTTTACAAATTCTATAGAACCCAAGGGAATTATTAGAGGATTATCTGAAAGACAGAGGTGTCTAGAAAAGGATCACGACCGAGGGCTGGCAATATTTTCCTCCGCACCGCTAGTCGGAATACAAGGACTCCCGGATCCATGTGACTGCCTAGCCAAGGTCTTAGGGTATGATTTGAAATAAGATACCTTTAGGACTCTCTCATGTTGTTCATCCCTTCTCTACTCAAATTCTATTAAGGACCTTAAGGATTTGGGTTACCTCTCTTCTCCTCACCATCTTGAGGCAAGAGTAAGGTTGATAAGGATTAAGGAATCCTCCACCAAACTAATAAAAAGCATGTAAATAAGATGTCATTGACATAAGCTTAATAGAGTAAGCGTAAAGGAATAGATACATGCTTAGGTCATATGACATGAGTTGTCACTACCCTCAAGAGGGACCTGAGGATAGACATCCTTGGTAGGAGGATGAGTAGAGAGAGTTAGTCTTGGAGGTAGAGACCTCCATTAAAAGTAGAGACCTAGCACATCCTCTGATGATGATGTTAACCCTAACCCAAAGTGGAGGTTAGAGAGAGAGAGATGTCATGATGAGTTAGATGTCATGGTTGACTGGGTGTTTGGATGGACGTGCCTTTGGATTGCCATACGAGCCATGAAAGGTTGGATGACCTAGCACCTTTGGAAAGACAACCCTAGGAAGGGTCATGCATGTTTTAGTGAAGGATAGCTCCTTCATGAATAAAGTTAGAGAAGAACCTATAGAACCCTTTGGGCATGTACAAGTAGGGTATAGCTCGCACCCAGAGTACGTCAGTAGTGCGGACAGTAGGATGAAACCCTGGACAAGGGGTCATAATGGATAAGCATATGGGGTTATGGATAATCATGAGTAAACATAAGTTTGAACATAGGCTTCACCCACGTAGGGGTATGCTCGTGAGCTTGATCCATGTTCATGGAGAAAGGACCTCTGATAGTGAGACAGTTTGTAGGATTAGCTCTAGAGAGAGAAGACCTCAGGCAAGAAGGTTGGAAGCCTAAAACCCCGAAACTTGAGGAATAGTGGGAGTTGAGGATGATGCGACCTAAGTAGTGGTTGCCTTATGCATGATCTCGGGAGGCTGATGATTTCTTGTTTGCATTTAGAGGAACCAAACCCTAGAGAGAGGATGATGCTTTCTGGTACCTATGGAATAAGTGACTACCTGCTAGATGAGATAAAGAGTGCCTTAGACCCTGATGAGGTTTAAGTAGCCAGTTGTGAGGCCTTTTACCTAGTTGGTTGTCCTTGAGGAGGACTCAACTTTGAGGTGTTTCTTATATAAATGGATCATGGATGTACATGTCATACCTTGGACATGCTTGATTCATAGTTAAGAGATTGAGCATGCAGCTGGACACCCAAAGGTGAACCTAGGGTTCCTAGGCCTAAGAGGGGAAGTGGTATACCCTATGAGATTGAGTTTCTATAGTTTCGAGCATGGAACTCTTCAAGTATAGAGGAAAAAGGAAACCCCTTAAGTTAAGGGTATGTTGGATGAACCCTTCACAACTAAGTTGGTCTAATGTTGAGGAAAGGTAACAAGTATAACCTAGCATGGTTTAAAAGGTGGTCTTCGGGTGCCTTAGTAGCTGCTGGGTTTGGCATGCTCATGTGAATGTAAACCCTAAGGACGCTTATGACCTTTGTTATCAAGGTGTAGTTTCCTCCCATCCTGGGAGAGGGACCCTTTGGTTGGGTGTTTACCAGTTTTTTTGGTCTTGAGGTAACCTAAAGAGGTTTCATAGGATCTTGAGAAGCTAAGTGAAAAGTACATGGCATGAGGATGAACCTGCAGACCCATAGATTACCATCTCTACGTGTATGTGGATGTGTTACCATGAATGTAACCGTATGGGGCCTGACCAAGGTAGGCTGGTCGCCATGATCCTTATGAAAGGATGAAAGACAGCCCATGAATGAAGAGGGAGATGATGAAGGCTTGGGTAAGGTTCTAAGTTGGACATGTACTATAACAGAACCCTAAGTCTATCCTAGGGTCTGGTAGGGATAATATCGATGAAAGTAGGAGTTGCCTAATTCCCTAGTTGCACGTGACCATAGGATTGGGAGGTAACAACTATCATTGTCTGAGGGCCATGGGTTAGGAGATTGATCACCTTCATGAACTCAGGGGACCCAAAGGGCATATGAGTAGGTCACTCTCTGGGTGCATAAGGGAAAAGGGATGACCCGAAAAGTGTCGACAACCTATAGACCTAGAGGAGATGACTAAGGATTGTGTGGTGACCCAGGTAGGTTCGAGACCAGTTTTCCATGGAACTAATTTTGATATCATGATGATTGTAATGTAGAGACATAAGTTGCACGTTTCAACTTAGAATTGAAGGTGTACTGGCGATGTGGTATGTATCATCTCTACTCTTGGAACAAGAAGAACTTTGTGTTTGGACGGCCGCCAAATGCTTATTTCTTCTTATTATGGGAGGGAGAGATGGGACAGTACGCATGCCATACACCAAGGATAAAAGATGATGCAAGTTGGAATGTTTCTATGAGGTATGAGGACAGAGATGATAACATACCTTGGTGGAGTGAATGATACATGGATGGTTTACAAACACTAAGAGAAGTAGTGTAGTCAGCTTATGAGGATGTTTTATCAAGGTCTATGTGGAATTTTCAAGTTAACCAAGGTTGAGTTTGATCACCATGAGGATGAGCTCAGAGCTTCTTAATGAAGACCAACTTAAAGTTTGATATGAGATAATAAGTATAAACATGGAGGTGCATGTCTTCGACATACCTAACACCTAAGGATAAGAAGTGGTAATGAATGCTCTGGTTGAGATATAGTTTCCTAGTTTAGCTGGAAGCTAGAAGAAGTTGAGGTTGTTAGGCTAACCTTAAGTTGAGAAAAAGAGATAAGTTTGGCTAACACTCAGATATAACAAGATCTATTAAACAAGATTAGTGGTTGTTTGGTTAGCCGGCCTAGGCCTTGATGCAATAAAAGGATGGTTGTAGAACCTCAGATACACTTTTTTAGAAAAGGAGGTGATGAGACCCCGACTAAAGAGGTTTAGGGTTTCTGAGGAATCAATTTTGAGGAATCATGACATACAAGAAATCATGATTTTAAGATCACCATACACTGTAGTAAGTGATGGTAGTGCTTTGGATGCCTGATACATGTAACATGTGGCCATGCAAGCCAGGAGGTGAAGGACAAACACCAGTAACCCAGTGCATGAATATAAAGTATAAAGAGTTCCCGAGAGGGAATGGGAGTTCATCACTATGGATGTTGTGAGTCTCCCCTAGACCAAGGAAGTTCAAGATGCAATATGGGTTATGGTAGATCGCCTTACCTAGATGACATGAGAAAGAAGGAGTACTGTCAAGGGACATATCTGGTTGAACTACTTATAAGAGAGAGATAGTTCAACTACACCATGATACGTGTTCAAAGTTTTTGAGTACAGCCTAAAGGTTCACTCTCATGAGGTGGAAGTAGATACCTGAAGAACTCAATGTTAGTACAGTTTAGAACCCCATACTAATGGTTAGTATGATCCAGCCTAGAGGGTCTGATGAAAGTGTGTGCTCATTCAGGGTGATACAAAGAGATAATTCTTAAGATGTGACGTTAACCACCATAGCCTTTATTGGGATGAAATAAGTTCTAGAAGGAGGTTGTGTCGGTCACCACTTCATTAAGATGATGTTGGTGAAGGAGGCCTCGCAAAGGTCAGAAAAGAACCATAGTGTGTGCAGATGGAGTCACTTTGATCGTGCAATGGCTAAGTGAGAGCCCAGTGGTGACATGAGTTGCAAGCTGATGCAAAGTAGACTGATATGCAGTTCACTGTGTGAGAATATGTGATGTGAAAATCCGACCCCTCTAAGCTACAGCTGAGAAAGCTGAGTGATATATGGGTCCATTTGAGATGGATTGTTGGAGATGGTTGTGTTTAGCCTTTCCCCTCAGGATAACATGATGTGTAATGTGTTCCATGAGTCCGATCTAGAGCACTATGTGAGGTACCCAAGTCATGTGCTGAGCCTTGAACCTATTCAGCTTTTGAGAGGTTGAAATGTCCTGAGTCACCTATGAGGGTATGATATACCAAGGTAAGAAAGAACTCAGATGGAAGAATATGAGATGATGAAGGTTCTTGGGAAGCAGCATGGAAAGATTGAAGCCACATGGGAGCCATGATGGACATAAGAAAGGCTTATCCTATTTGTTTGCTTGCTTGATGGAATTTTGAGGACAAAATTCTTATAAGAGGGGAAGGATGTTACAACCCCAATTTTGGGTTCATAAGGAGAGAAATGTAATTTCTCATATTAAAGATATTGGAACAAATGATGGTATAATTTGTGTTGAATAAATGAGTTTCATTTACAATAGCCTTGATGTTTGTTTTATGGTCTTTATTAGCTATTGGGCCTAGTAACAAAGAAAGAACAAAAGAAACACTATTATTGAATAAATAAGGAAATAAAGGAAAAAAATATGCGGAAACCTCTAGAAGGCAAAAGAATATAATCCAAAGTTGGATTTCGTGCCTCTTGGGTTCCTTGGGTCCCAAGGAGTCCCAAGTTGCATAGAAAATGCAATAAGAAAAGAAAAGACCAATTAAGTATTTTCTTGTTAAGAAAGAAATTGAAAACATTGATGAAATATGGAAAATAAGTGGAAAGGAGTCTAATTGAGTTATCCTTGGTGGAATTTCGTATCCCAAGGATTCCTAATGTTAAAAGGAACTCTCATAAGGAAAACAGAAGAGAGATAAAGAGAAATCATTAAAAAGAAAAAGGAAACAAGATAATAAAAAAATGAAAAAAAAGATAAATAAAAGGCTAAGGGATATTCCCAAGATGGGAATTCGAGCCATTAAGGTTCCTTGAGGTTCAAGGAACTCAGAATAATAATTTAAAGGTGAAGGAAAAAGAAAATAGGTGAAAATATATATAACTAAGTGATATCTTGCACCTAAAGAAAGGGCACGTTTCCGTTTATATAATGAGCCCAAATTTGTCACAAAGGTGGATTAAGTCATCATTAAGATTCCCTCAAAATTTGGGATTAATTGGACACTCAGTTTGGGAGTTATGGCTTTTACAAGATTCCCTAAAGTGTTGTGATTATGGTAAATGTCACATTTATAATTATAATCAGAATCTTGGGCCCAACCCATGCGCCTGTCACGCACGTTGTGGGCCGTCGACCCCTTTGTCTCCTAGCTCACAACAGATCAGGAAATTGGTGGGATGAGGCAAGAGTTTTCCAAGAAGTCTTTCTCGCGATTTAATGCACGAGTGGACTTGGAAACTTGCCCATCAAGTTCACGAGTCCTAGATGGATCGAGCAACCCTGGGTTTTGGGGGGGTTTCATGGTGAGAATAGGAATCCCCAATTCTTAGGGAGGGCGATGAAGACCCTATATATAGGGGGGGGTACTCCATGGTACCTGCACTCCAACAAACCAAACTCAAATACTCGTGCCCCTGAGAAGGTTCCTCCAAAATGATCAATTTGGTCAGAGACCTTGATCTTCCCCCTCGTGCTAGCAGGAGACCTCGCCTAAGAAGAACTCCACCATGCGAGCATTTTGAGCAATTAGCTGAGAAATTGGGACCCTGGTCCAGTTCGGGGAAGCCATGCGGAGGTCGTGGTGGCTTTGTCTAGTGCCAAAAGAGGCTGGATCCCAAAGTCAACCATGGTGCTGACCATGGTTGGGCTGCGCTCGCGGAAGACAGAGGATCGCGAGGTAGAAGAAGCAATAGGGGTAAAAGACCCCTTTGCCCTCGTGCTTGCATGAACCAGGTAGGGGTATTTCCGCCCTTTTGCTATAATTTGATCTTTTGTAAGGCGCACGATGGCGGACCCTTGGATCTCAGGTGGTCCACAGATCACGAATCTAACGAATAGGATTTTTTTGATAAAATTGTAATAAAACAGAAAAAAGACTTTTCTTGCTAAAATCGTACCTTGAGCTAGAAAACTCAGATGAGAAAAATGTATACATGAAAATTGATTAGAAAAATGTGAGGAATAAATTAAAAATAGTTTGGACACCTAAATCTGTATATTTTTGCAAAAGTGCATATTTTAGATAGAAAAGGTATTAATTTGTGGATAGAAACCCTAAATGTTGATAAAAGATATATTAAATCTTGCAAGTGAGTAAACTCGAGTATTATTAATTGGTTTAATGATTAAGATAGATTGTAACTTGTTTTGATGATGGAATTGCAAGGATTATGGTTTAAAACCTAATATGTTGATTAAAACCCTTAGAAACCCTAAGTAAGGGAAAAAGGGAAGAAAGGATATAATAATCTGAAAATTTGGGTTTTGTGATCCAAATCTGATCTTAAGATCTTAATGGAAAATAAAATGATCTAATTAGGGTTTGAGGGATATTTTGATAAAAATAAAGTAAAAGTGGTAAACAAGGAAGTGAAACCCTAATTATGGTCAAAACCCTAAAAAGGGCTAGTAACCCTAGGGCACGATTAGGTCTATTAGATTTGTGTACCATGATCGATGATAGAAAATATTGGATGAATATTTCAAGATTGAATTGTGCTTGCTTAATTTACTCAGGATTACTTGATTGTTTGGACTGAATCTGCATTCAAAACAGCTTGACAAGTATGTGGTTAATTTGTTGGATAAATTGGACATTATGATATATCCCTTTGTTTTGATTATGACAAACATTTCATTCTTATTAATCTAACGAGCTACTTGAGTGTGCAGGATTAAGGTGGATGACAAATCAACTAGGGAAAATCCACAAGCTTACATATTTATATTTCCATGCAATGTAATCACTGTTGTAAAAACTTGTACAAATATATAATGTACAAGTACTTCGAATTGCATGTAAATCAAGCGTTAGATTCTCCCTAGCTAAACACCACAGTTAGACAAGTCATCCCACTCAAATAGGATTACTTTTGCACATTCACACACATAATTAGTGCCTAAATTGAAATCTTGAAACAGGATCAATCTCGGTCGACAAACTCCTCGACCGAGACACTCTCGGTCGACAATCTTCTCGGCCGAGAAAGATCCAAAGTAGCCGTTAGACACAACAGACAAGTTAGTTGGCAGTTGGAGAAAGACGTTGCAAATCACTTGTTCCAGAGAGCCTGTCGGTCGACAAAAGTTCGACCGAGTAGGTGTCTCGGTCGACCATTTGTCGACCGAGATGGTCTCTGACAACAACTGCAGAATTAATTAATTAGCCGTTGTTAAAGCAACAACTTTGTACCTAACGGCTAGTTAAGCACTTAGAAACCCCTAGAAGTTGTCTAGAACGTCTTTAAGCATCCTTAGGCCATTCCTATAAATAGGACAAGCCATAGGACACTCAAACTCACTTGTTTACACTTGCTACACTTGAGAAACCTTGAGCATACTTTGTGCAATCTGTTTGAGAGAAATTTGAGCATTGTTACAATTGGCCATTTCATTCCTTAGCTCATATTCGTGTCCTATAGGCTAGCATCTCCTTTCCACAACACTTACACTTCTACACTCATTGGTTAGGAGATCAATACGCTTGATATAGGCAAATCAAGCCTTGTGCTTAAAAGGATAAGTTGTAATTTCTGTTTTCCTTCTTGTTCCTTTTATTCTTTGTATTCTCCTTGCTACTCCTAGGGTTGGAGGCTGCGGATTGGAGAAGGTTCTTCTCGGAGGAGAAGGTGGACTTCAAGCTACTTCAAGAAGGCTATCGCAACGGGAAGCTACTTCAAGAAGGCTATTGCAACGGGAAGCTACTTCAGGAGGAAGGCTGCTTCAAGGTTGGTGCAATTACTTCTAGGTGAAGGCTGCTTCAAGGTTGGTGCGATTACTTCTAGGTGAAGGCTGCTTGAAGGGTTTAGGGAGAGAATTGTAATTTTATGTAAAGTCCTTGCGAGGTAATAAAATTAAATTCTTTCCAAATCCCGGTTGGGTAAGCAACCGGGTAGTGGACTGACAACTTTAGTATTTGCTAAAGTTGGAACCACTCGAAATCCTTGTCCCCTTGTCCAATATTTTGTGGTTGTTTGTTTAAGTTAAATAATTGTTAAAATATCTTTAAAACTCTATTCACCCCCCCCTCTAGTGTTTTTTCAATTGGTATCAGAGCAGGCTTCAAGGAACCCTAACAAGGTCTTGAAGAATGGGTGACGGGGTGCTCAACAACCTTAACCTTGAAGGGACATTTGTTGCTAGGCCTCCAATATTTGATGGAACAAACTACACATATTGGAAGAGAAGGATGCAGTTCTACTTTCAAGGCATAAGTTGGGATCTATGGAGAATGGTGTCAACCCCTTATGAGCTACCTCAAATGGAATATGCAGCTTGGGACACCAATACGGTAAAATCGGCTCAAATGAATGCAAAGGCTGTAAGTATTCTTTATTGTTCAATTTCAGTAGGAGAATTTAATAGAATATCAAACTGTGAAACAGCCTATGAAATATGGCATAGACTTTCTATAACTTATGAAGGGACAGTTCAAGTTAAGAATTCCAAAGTTAGTATGCTTAAACAAAAGTTTGAACATTTCCGTATGGATCCAAATGAATCTATTAGTGAAATGTATGCAAAATTCTCTTCTATTGTAAATGGTTTAAATGCCTTAGGTAAAGTTGTTCTTGAGGAAGATCAGGTATCAAAGATTCTTAGATCACTTCCTCCCAAATACAAGCCCAAAGTGACGGCCATTGAAGAAGCAAATGACCTCACTCGACTAAAGACGGAACAACTCATTGGCAACCTAGAAGCTCATGAGGCAACGTTAGAAGAGGAAGAAAGAAGAGAACGTGAACGTCAACAAGGCAAAAAGAAGGACATTGCATTCAAAGCATCAACCAAGGACACTCATGACACAAGTGAAGATGATAGTGAAGAAGAAACACTCATTGTAAATGGTAAGCAATATAAAAGTTTTAAAACTAATAAAACTTCTAGTGTTTCTTCTTCCAGGTGCTTTGAATGTGGAAAAAAGGGACACATGAAAGGTGATTGTCCAAAACTCAAGAAAGGGAAGAAATCATCTCACAAAAAGAAATAAAGAGCATACAAAGCTGCATGGGATGATTCAAGTGATGATAGTGATGATGGAAAAGAAGAAGTAGAATGCCTCATTGCTACAACAAATGAAGACGAAGAAGAGGTAAGTCTTTATGATCTACCAAAAGAAGATCTAATTGCTAGTCTTCAAGATACTCATGAGAAATATATTGAGTGCAAGAAGAAACTTAAGAAATCAAATAAAGTAAATGATGATTTAAATGTTAAACTTCTTGCTCTTGTATCCGAAAATGAAAATCTCAAAAAGGAAAATGAAGATTATGATCTTAAGTTAAAATCGGTAGAAGCTAATTGCAATCTTCTTTCCTTAGAAAAGTTAAACTTGCAAACTCAAGTGAATGATCTTCAGAAACAACCTGTTCTATGTTCACATTTAGATTATGATGAGGTTGTCAAAGAAAGAAACTCTCTAGTATCTGATTTAGATCAAGCAAAGAAAGATATAAACAAGAAGATGGATGATATTGCTAAGTTACAAAGAAATGTAAATGAGTTAAGAGGAAATGACATGCTTAAAAATATTCTGAAAATTTCCTCTAGTTATAATGGAAGAAAAGGATTAGGATATGATCCAAGGAGAAATAAAACCAAAAGAGTTAAAGCATCCAAGACTAAGATTATGTTTGTACCTAGGAACACAATTCCTAGAAAGAGAAATGAAGTTGACTCTATTAGTTGTCATTATTGCATGCGTCTTGGACATTATTCATTTTCATGCCTATATAAGAAAAAGAATGATGATTTAGCTTGGATTCCTAAAACTTAGTAGATTAAAATTAACTAGTTGAGATTTGACCTAAACTGATTCTTGATATACAAATGTCATATCTCAACACAATAGAGCTCTAACTTGCATAATCTTATTTTTCTTGGAATAAATTAACAGTTCTGAAAACTTTGTCGGTCGAGAATCTGTCGACCGAGTGAACCTCGGTCGAGAAATTGTCGACCGAGCATGTCACTGATTTCCAGTCTGCTGTAAAATTGCTGAATTCTTTTTGTAATTGATCAAATTGCTATCTATTTGTGATTAATGATTGTATATATTTTGGAAATCATCCCTGAAAACTTATATGAGATTAATTTGGTTTATTCTCTAAATGATTTAAGTCAAAACTGAAATTATGCTTAGCTTAATAAAAAGTAAATTTCTGTTTTATCATTATCCACATGATTTTTCCTAAAGTATTTTATGGTCTACCCATATAGAAATCATGTGACTACAATCATGGAATTATCATTTTCATGATGATGATGCTGTGTTAGCACGAATAGATAATGATAATTGTATGCATGGATCCTTGATGATACATAGACAAGCAAATAATTCAATGATGATATGTCTCTTAGAAATGCTTACAACACATACCATAAAAATTTCTCAATTGGCATCTTTAAAAGACTTGAGATATTAATCGTGCTTTCATTTTTAAGAAGATGTTTTCATATTGAGTATCACTAAAAATGCTTCAAATTGATATCTAATCAAATTACATGCAGATATTATACTTCATATATGAGTATTCAATTTGGAAATCTGCAAATTTGCCTCTTGGTTGAAATGAAATTTGACCAAGGGGCGCTATGGTCCAAGTCAAGGTCGACCTAAAATAAGCTTTGACAAAATGCTTCTTTGGACATCATTTTTTATACTTAATCTTAGTATACTTTTGATAAAGGTCAAAATCAAAATTTCAAATCATCTGTGACCTTAGAAGCTTTAAATTGCTATAATTGTAAGATTAAGGGGGAGCTCATAAAACAAATTTGATTATTTGATTAAGAAGCTTACAAAAACATTGTAAACATCATTTGAAGCTAGTTATGACCTTAGTATTTTGACTCTTGGTTATGAAGAAATCTACAAATTTCATAAAAATGATATATCCTGTTCTTAAAGGAATTCTCTAAACAAATCAGGGCTTAACATCCCGTGCATTTGGTTAGAGACATCTTTATGTACTGTAAGATTAAAGGATTCTCATTTCATTTTCAGGGTTTAACATCCCTTGTAAAATGGGTGAGAAATCAATACATATGCCATGAACCTAACATGATCTCATATCATTTCAAGGCTTAACATCCTTTGCAAATGATTGAGAAACAAATTGTGGCTAAATTAGACAAAAATGATATTAAATCCTTAGAATATCTATCTAAGGGGGAGCATAGTATAAAATTAAGGGGGAGAAGAAATATAAAATATTCAACTTGGATATCTTTTTGAAATGACAAAGGGGGAGAAAGAATATAAAATCAAAAATATAAATGAGTAAATGAGTTTTATAACATCTTAGCCAGCACTCACTTGCAAAACAAGAATGGCTACAAAAGGTAATCCTCAGGTATGAAACTCACATGCTTTATATTTCCTTATTTCATATTTAGGAAATGTTTGTCATCTTCAAAAAGGGGGAGATTGTTGGATAAATTGGACATTATGATATATCCCTTTGTTTTGATTATGACAAATATTTCATTCTTATTAATCTAACGAGCTACTTGAGTGTGCAGGATTAAGGTGGATGACAAAGCAACTAGGGAAAATCCACAAGCTTACATATTTATATTTCCATGCAATGTAATCACTATTGTAAAAACTTGTACAAATATATAATGTACAAGTACTTAAAATTGCATGTAAATCAAGCGTTAGATTCTCCCTAGCTAAACACCACAGTTAGACAAGTCATCCCACTCAAATAGGATTACTTTTGCACATTCACACACATAATTAGTGCCTAAATTGAAATCTTGAAACAGGATCAATCTCGGTCGACAAACTCCTCGACCGAGACACTCTTGGTCGACAATCTTCTCGACCGAGAAAGATCCAAAGTAGTTGTTAGACACAACAGACAAGTTAGTTGGCAGTTGGAGGAAGACGTTGCAAATCACTTGTTCCAGAGAGCCTGTCGATCAACAAAAGTTCGACCGAGTAGGTGTCTCGGTCGACCATTTGTCGACCGAGATGGTCTCTGACAGCAACTGCAGAATTAATTAATTAGCCGTTGTTAAAGCAACAACTTTGTACCTAACGGCTAGTTAAGCACTTAGAAACCCCTAGAAGTTGTCTAAAACGTCCTTAAGCATTCTTAGGCCATTCCTATAAATAGAACAAGCCATAGGACACTCAAAATCACTTGTTTACACTTGCTACACTTGAGAAACCTTGAGCATACTTTGTGCAATCTGTTTGAGAGCAATTTGAGCATTGTTACAATTGGCCATTTCATTCCTTAGCTCATATTCGTATCCTATAGGCTAGCATCTCCTTTCCACAGCACTTACACTTCTACACTCATTGGTTAGGAGATCAATACACTTGATATAGGCAAATCAAGCCTTGTGCTTAAAAGGATAAGTTGTAATTTATGTTTTCCTTCTTGTTCCTTTTATTCTTTGTATTCTCCTTGCTACTCCTAGGGTTGGAGGCTGCGGATTGGAGAAGGTTCTTCTCGGAGGAGAAGGTGGACTTCAAGCTACTTCAAGAAGGCTATCGCAACGGGAAGCTACTTCAAGAAGGCTATTGCAACGGGAAGCTACTTCAGGAGGAAGGCTGCTTCAAGGTTGGTGCAATTACTTCTAGGTGAAGGCTGCTTCAAGGTTGGTGCGATTACTTCTAGGTGAAGGCTGCTTGAAGGGTTTAGGGAAAGAATTGTAATTTTATGTAAAGTCCTTGCGAGGTAATAAAATTAAATTCTTTCCAAATCCCGGTTGGGTAAGCAACCGGGTAGTGGACTGACAACTTTAGTATTTGCTAAAGTTGGAACCACTCTAAATCCTTGTCCCCTTGTCCAATATTTTGTGGTTGTTTGTTTAAGTTAAATAATTGTTAAAATATCTTTAAAACTCTATTCACCCCCCCTCTAGTGTTTTTTCATAATTATGGTTAATCACATTAGTTTCCCGAGGGTTTTCCGTATGTTTCCTTGTATTGAATGCTATCTAAACTGTTGGATGTTCATACTTGCAAAATTATAAAGTCACTATGGTTATCACAATTATAAAGAAATGTGTATTCTCGCACCTGCATGCCACCCTGATGGAAGATGCCATAAAGGTCAGGCCCAAGAGGGTAGACCCATGGGCACCATGAGAGGTGACCCCAGACACCAAGATCGGGAATGAGAAGGTGGTCTATGATGCATGACTATGGAGCACCATGAGAGGTGACTCCTAGGCACCAAGCTCGGGATTGAGAAGGTGGCCTTAAGTCAATGGCAAAAGAGAAACCCTAGAGGGCACATTGAAAATGTAAATTGTCTTGTTAAATAATTTGATTGTGATTATTAAGTTCTTAGCCATATCTGTGAAATTTTGGATGTCCCCACATACCAGCATATTTCGATATGCTGACCGACGTTTTTTTTGTCGGTGTTTTAGGTACAAGCTTGAAAGGCACAAACATTAAAGTGACATCGTGAAAATAAGAAGTAAAGGACAAGGAGGGTTAGATAGAATAATTCAAGTTGTGGATAGATAATTTTCCAAAATTTTCAAAAGGTATGCAAAGTTTTATTTTAATACCAAATTTTAGTTTAGTTGGTAAAGTTTATTAATTCTTATTGATTATTTATTGAACCTTTGATCCGGGTTATTGGTTAACGGCTCTGACCTTTCGGTCTCCCTTAATTGGGGGTTACCGGGAGGCGGGGTCGTTACAAATGCCCAATCTGTCCAAAACTATAGCATGATCTTCCTTCTATCCATGTCCTAGATGGCCCTGTCACTACCACAGATGTTGTACTATGCACTCTCAAAGGTGAAGAAACATGACCTCTTCCCTTACTCAGAGACCATTGTGACGGTGCACCAGAACCTTTCATCATGGAAGGTGCTAAAAACCTTGGTTTCTTGAAGCCACCAAACCTCTATCCCTAGAATTGAGCAGGCCTTTTCCTAGTCATGGACTCTCTTTTCTCCCTAACAGACTGTTCAATCCTTTGAACCAACTCCACAAACATGGAAAACCGCTCCTGATTATCTAGAGCAGCAGCAGGAGTCGACAGCTCAACACTCAAACCTTTCTCAAACCGTCTGATCCGCTCATCATCTGTCACCGCCATGTGAGGACAAAATCTCAGCAAGTCCATGAACTTGGCTTCATACTCGGTGATGCTCATCGTGCCTTGGTGTAGATGCTCAAACTGGTTGATCTTCTCGTCCAGATACGTCTTCAGAAAGTATCTACTGATAAACTCTTGCCGGAAAACCTCCCAACCGATCTCCTCACCGAGTCTCTTTTCCTCCTCGATGGCCCACCAGTGACCAGCACTACCTTTCAGAAGGTAGACAGTGTGCTTGACTTTGTCTGCTTCAGGGATGTCGAGGATCCGGAAGGCCTTTTCAAGACCTGTCAGCCACAGATCTGCATTCGCTGGATCAGCCGTCCCAGCATAATCTGAAGCTCTGACTCGACCAAGCCGCTCGAAGGTCTTCCCAATACCCGATGTTTCACCATGGGGAGCCTGTGTTCTTGGCGAAGGTACTGGCATTCTTTCCACCATGTGATTCATCGTAGCCATTAACTGCCCCATAAGATGCTGATAGGTAGGGTTCTCGAGAATGGCTGGGTCAATTTGGGGGACCTCAGGCACCCGATCTCCATGTGCCTGCACTCGTGATCCATCAACAGATGCAGCCTCACTACTCTGGGCAGCATGTTCTTCATGGTTTCTAGACAACTTTAAGCTTTATCTTCCACTGAGGGCAGAAGGTTATTTGTAAGAAAATCTGGAAAACTCACAAGAACAGACGCCAACCTAGTTCTAGATCCCTGTAGACTCAGCGATCCTAGAGCTTTGATACCAAAACTTATTGTGACATCCCGCTATCACTCAGACAGCGAAATGACACGTGAAAACATGCGGAACCACACTAATACTTGAAAACACTGGTTAATTAAAACTAATTATGAAAACGCACATAAGAGGACTTGTGCATCCAGATCCTGCATCAAAACATGTTATGTAAACATTACGAAGCGAGCACATATCCACAACTTAAAGGAACCAGCTGTCTCCAACACATGATATCATCACTTGTTTATACATACATAACAGGCCGCATAAGGCCAACAGCAGGATATACAAAATTACAACAGCTAAACATTGTGAAACATCGTCAAACACCTCCAAGGACCTGAGAGTATAGGGATGACTCTAGGACTCTACTACAAAATCCACCAAAACAGCAGCATGTCCATCTCTTGCCTTCTACTGCTCTTCTTGCTGCTCGGCCGCAACCTCACAACCACCACCACGACTAGGACGATCACCTAAAAAGGTTGTAAACCAACGGGGTGAGACACATAGTCCCAGTGAGAAACATAACTCCCCGCCGCAACTATAAAACCCCAAAGGTTAAAGTAGATAACAAAAAAGAACTGAATAATCATGTAACAAGGGAAACATATTAAGCAAAGCTATTATTACCATCAAGCTTACCAAGATATCTGGAAGGCATATTACCAAATATTTCTTCATGGAACATGATTGACAAGATAAGCTTTATAAGATCTTATCACAAGATATAAGGATCATACATGTATCTATAAGGTGTAGCTAGATCAACTAAGCAAGCAAGGCCTCAATCAATGTTCTATGTTTTATTCTAAACAAGATTTAATAGTCGGCTGGATTACGTTTTATTATGCCCTGAGGAAGTGAGCCTTCCCTACTCAAGTCCAACCATTGGCTACGAAGCCCAATCTGGTGCCATACAAGGTCTAAGGAGATCCAGACTCCATGACCTCACATTCTCGTGGTCAGTACACGAATCAATAAGCAAGACCGCATTCTTATGCTTATAGGCCTCAGCCTCTGGGTTAGCTCTGCAAGCTACCCATTTCTAGCTCACCTCAGCATAGGTGCTAGTATACATATTCGAGTCATTAACGCATCATTCTCATCATCATATATCCTGAGCCATGGGCCTATTCACCATGTTCCATACATTTTGAGTCTGCAACCACAATTGAACTCAACCCGGGAAACCTCGCATATTCAACAATATGCGCTCCAGGTAATCCCGCAGGATAAACCTATTTCATCATCACCAAATATTGGCGATAATGGATCTATGGCCAGGGCAAACTACATGATATGTTTATCTTTCATTAATTAGTATATTTTAAGCTAATTGTTGAGGCAAAACAAGGTATAAACATAGCCTTATAGCATTACATCACTGTTGCCATCAACATACTGTCTTGAGACCTTAATCCCTCATGATATCAACCACTGTCTCTCAAGGCACCACAATCATGCATCAGCATTCTGGGAACGCATCCCTTATCTTATCATCAGAGGATAACACCGCAACTAGGCACTTAGCCTTATATCAGGTCCTCAGACCTATCAACTTGTTACTTCACTCTCAAGGATTATCATCACATTGTGTTAGTCAAAGCACCTATATCTCATGGCTCGTACTAGGCTATGAATCCACCTGAAATACCATCATGGTTAGTATACACATTTATAGAGTTTACTGAAGCCGTCATGGATAAACGGAATGATCATGCTATCAAGTATAAAGCAACATCCATGAGTCTATTACACATAGTTGTAGAAATCATAGGTTTATTTATCAATCATAAGCATATATCATACCCCATGCTTATGATCATATACTTGCATCACATTATCATGTGTAGCAACATTATATCCTTCCAAACCTCCTGGTTCACAACCTATCATCTTATCTTAGTATCAGGGTTGTAAGACTCAAGGTGAATACACCATATCAACCATATCACCATTTACCAAGGATATAACTACATGCAAAAGGGTCAACGAATTAGGTTTTTTGGACCATCAAACCCTTACCAAAAACCTCCACAACCCTCACTATAAGGTTGGCGGGTAGCATCAACCCTCACTATAAAGGGGGTATCGGGCAAGGTCATACCCTCACCGAAAGATTAGCGGCTAGGGTATCAAACCCTAAGGAACTCATGCCATCAGCTTGACCAAATACTCCACCCTATCGTGCACCAACACCAAAACCCTATCGGCCATGACCCTATCGGCCAAGTCGGTGGTGTCCAAGGCCAGCACCTTATTGTTCATCAAGATACCCATATCGTCCAAGGGCAAGCAGGCTACTCAAAGAAGCATATCGACCAACTCACTAAGGGGGAGGGTATCGTGCAAGCTCACCACCAAGGTCATGGGAGGCATCTCGGGCGTCAAGACAACCATCTAACAAGGTGCATCGTGTAAGGCACTCAAAAGGCATGTTGCCCATGCACACAAGGGTATCGGCCACCCAACATCAACTAAGTGTATCGTGCAAGACACAACCTCACAAGATCATCTTCAACCTCAAGCACAGGGGAACCAAACCCTAAATGATCAAGAGGGTCGGCTCACCTCTCAACTAAAATGAGAGAGGGGTATTGCACAACCCCTATCACCAAATCGGGCCAACACAAGGATCCAACATAGGTCATCAAAAGCTCACCTCTCAAATCCATGGTGAGAGGAGAGTATTGCCCAAGAAACTAGAATATAAGCTCACCTCTCAACTTAAATGAGAGAGGGGTATTGCCCACATTACTGGAGCTCATACTCACCTCAACTAGGGTTCGGCTAACTAGGTGCAAAGGCATATAAACCATCCACAACATTGACAACATCAAGTTCACTATATCCATAAGATCAACAACATATACTAGAGCAAGAAACATAACATGCCATGGCCGAATATCCACATATATGCAACATAGAGAAGGTAGTATAGTTAGGGTTAGAAGTTATGTAACCCGCCTTAAGTAAACTCCTCAAGCTCCAAAGCTCCAAGCTCCTAGCTCTAAGCACACCTCCTTCGGCCAAGGAACAAGACCCACCTAGGGTTCGGCCACCAAACTAGAGGAAGAAGAAGAGATCACCACTAAGGGGGAAGGATCGGCCACCAACTTGTCCCAAAGGGGTAGGCGTATCGTGCTCCAAGGAAAAGAGGAGCAACAAGGATATAAAAAAAGGATCCTAAGGAAGAAAAGGGCAAGACATATATAGATGGGGGTCAAGGTTAGACCAAGGCAAGGTGTCGACTTTCTATAGGACACTTGTCCACACATTCCACCATTTTGCAAAACACATGCACATTCCATGCCACAACTCAACCAAGGATCGGCCACATGTCCAAACTAGGGTGACACAACCAAGGCAAAAAGGTCAACAGGGGTCAAAAGTCGACACACCACTTCTCCATGGCCGATACACCCCCATGGGCGATACGCCATGGCCGACACAAGGCAGCCTTGCCCGATACAGGGCTCAACCAAGCAAGACAAGGCCCAAACAAGGGAAAACAAGGCCCAAAAGAGCTCATCCAAGCCCAAGACAACTCAAGGCACGAGCTCAAGCCTTCTTCTCAACCCTAGAGGAAGCAAAGAGAGAGAAAGACATCTCTCAAGGTGACAAACTTGCTCTTCAACCCCAACTGAGGTTATATTGCAAGTAGCACCTCCAGCACTCAACTAAGAATAAACAAACCTAATCACCATTAAAGGTGATTGACAAACAACCAAGCACAAGGTTTAGGCAAAACAAACAGGGTAAGCCCAAAACAAAGGTCAGGGTCCTTACAGATTTAACCTAGGATAGGAGTTTATCCATGAATGATGTTTAGATTGTTTACTAAATGTATTTAGTAGTTTAATTAAACATTCAACCAATTGAATTGACTCGGAATCATCAAGTTCAAGTGTTGGACTAACTGATTTGTGTGTTAGATTGATTGAGAATTGCATTGACTGTTTTCTGCACAACCTGGACTGCCAGCCGACCGGTTCAAGTTGTTGAATCGATCGGCTCAGGGTCAAGTGAGATGACCGGTTCAAGTGTTGAACCGATCGGTTCAATTGGACCAAACAAGATGATTTGAGAAAGTTAGGTTGGTTAGAAAATATTTATGTTTCACTTGTACAATTCGATTGGGACAAGTATTGATCTTTGGATTAATTGGAAATGGAAAGAAGAAAGTCAATTGGGAACTGCCTTGGGAAGTGAGATGACCAGTTCATGAATGAACTGATCGGTTTAGCTCCCCAACCAACCAGTTCAATCCCAAAATGATTGGTTCTTTTGTGAAACGACCGGTTCACTTGCCGTAGTGTATCAATTTGTGGAAATTTTCGACCCTTCTACTCTCACTTTAGTCCTGCATTTCCTGGGGCTGAGAACCCTGACCCTGACCCCTCCTATATATAGAGGGATACAGGGGGCTTCTCAGAGACACATCTCAGACAACACCAGTTTCCCTACAAAGTTGTCCTCTCTGGTTGTGGTAACTGAGAGAGCCCAAGCAAGTTCTACCCGTTCAGGGAGGAACATCAAGGGAAAGACAAATGTAGGACAACAACTGGTCACGGGAGATCACGTCGGTGACTAGTACACTGATAGAAGGGGATGACTCCTTTCAGTGTCCTATAGGATAGGACGATTGGAGTTCCAGGTGGTCCATGTTGACTACTACAGAGGCGGGAGATTTCTGCCGCTCGGATGACAACTGTCAATCTGTCAATTTGGGTGTGACTAAGAGCCGTCAGTCTGAGTGTGACCAGGAGCTGCATAGACACCGTCCAAGACCAGAGGTGAAGACCATGCTAGCCACGAGGTAACGTCACTGAGCAAGCCTCAGGACAAGGTACGCCTCCATAAACTATCTTTCTACCTTATAGATGTTGACGAGATCTCTTTGGGTTCTCAGTTTGGGGAGAATTTTTTTTATTTCTTCTGCCATCTCTGTCTCCTCTAAAATCCAATAATAGGACCATTCCTCCACCATTTATCCTCCTAGAAACGTGTGCTATGTCCATTCATTGGGATTATATAAGAGTTATCTTCTATGGTTTTTTTTTCAGCCATAGCAACCTTTCTGAGTCTACAGTAGTGTCCAACTCTTCTAGTGTTTTCCTTATTAAATTTTCCTCTTATACTCTGGCACCACAAAGATTCCCGCTTGCTACTAAGGTCCCATGCATGTTTATGCATCAATTCCTGATTCCAATCTCGCATAGTTTTCATTCCCAACCCTCCATCCTCCTTATGACATACGACTTTGTCCCATGCAACCAATGCCATGGGGTGAGCCTTATTAGCACCTCCCTAGATAAATTTCCTTATAGTGATATCTATTTTATCATAGATCTAGAAAGGAGGTATTGTTGTCTACATTATGTAGGTGGGCATTTCCGATAGAGTTGCCTTGGCTAGGCAAATACATCCTGCTAGTGACAGACTTCTTGCAGCCCAAGCATTCACTCTACCATTCAAAGTATCCAACACTCCACTGTAGGTCGTTTAAGGTGAAATTTTAACTGTATATTTTATAGTACAAAATGGGTTTTTGATAAATTACTTTGAAGATATAGTTTATATATAGTGTTTTGAGATCATATTTTTTGCATGCTAGATAAATATCTTGAAATGATGTGATTTGACTTGTTTGTTTTTTGTTTACAACAAAATAAAGTTTTATTAACACATTGAGTTATTTTATTTATGGACAAGTGAAAATTTGGCAGACAAGGAAGTCTTTTGAAAATAAAATATTATTATAGAAAGATCTTTTTATGGTTTTGTGATCTTAATGATAATTATGATTTTTTTAGCATATATCATTTTAGGAGAACTATTTAGACCTCCAAAATTTTCTATTTTATTCTCTTTCATATTTCAAATGACTTTTTACAGAATAGGAATATTTCATTGTTAGTAGTGGTTTTTGAGGTTCCAATATTTCAATAAGGAAAGTTGTGATGTGCATAATGCTTGTTTTAAAGATGTCAATTTTATAATAATAGTAAGTTGGCAATAGACATCATCTACAAAGTTGTTATGAAATATTTATATAGAATTGACACATGAGAGCTGATGTTGTTGTGTTGGTGAAAGAGGAAATATAAAATGGTGTTAGGGGATGCATGTGCACGGAAGTTCTCCTGGTAATATAAATCATATGTTGAGGTGGAAATATTTTGTTTTATAGAAAAGTCCTTTTATGTACTTAAAAAAAGATTAATTACACTATGGAATTTAATATATGCCTTGACAAGAAAGTTGTTTGAATGGTGAAACCAAGTTACTATGGATTTCTTATTTTGTAAGATGAAATTAAATTTTAAAGAAAGTTTGATAGCTACTCATCCACCTTCTCCCCCTTTCCTGTATATATATACACCCTATTGATTTTGCTCACACACAACGAACAAACCGAATTTTCTCCCTATTGGATCTATAATGGGATCCATAGGGGGTGAAACGAGTTAAAACTACTTAAAAAAAAATCATTATACCTTCAATATATTTTCCAATATAATAGTGCAACTATGATATTTGAGTGAAACTAAACAAACATGTCAAGGGAGAGTGTGATTGAACTAACACAAACTAACACAAGTATTTGTAGTGCTTCCAACCTTCAAACTAGGAGATGAACATCCACTGTCCTCTAAGATTTTCAACCATGTCTTACTCTTTATATTCCATTATGAGAGTTACAACATAAGATCATCCTTTTTAAGGTCAAGGAATAACTAGACTTTCCTTCATGGTCATGGGAGTCAACAACATTAAAAAGGACTTACCTATATATGACCAAGAGTGTTTACCTTAACAAGGACTTATCTACTCTTACAATGAGTCTTTGTCCTTCTCTAAGGACTTACACACTCTTCAAACAAGTCTCCCACCTTCAAAGATTTATCCAATCTTAACTTGGATCCTCATCCTTTAACTTCACCTTCAATAAGGCTCCTATTGGTTTGGAGTTATGAGTTCTATGGAACTCATTTTTTGGGAACTCTAGTTCATTTTTTGGAACTTAAGTTCCATTGACTTCCATGTGATTGGTTTGTTGTAAGCGTAGATATGGAAATCATTAAAAATATTGTTAATTTTTATTGTATAATATAAATAAATGAGGTTGGCAATGACATAAAAAATTATTTTCGTAAATCATAATAACCACAACAATTGATTATGGTGCATATTTTGCTCCTCCAAAATATTTTATTGTGGTATAATTAAATTCTTAATAAAAATATTATGATAAAAATCATATCAAAATATTTTTATTTCACTTCATGTATACAAAGTATTGTAATAATATCCGTATTTCATGTGTTCATAAGTATAAATTTTGGTTCATCATTGTTTAACACAATGCAAAATATTAATTTTTACATTATTTATGTAGGAAACTTTTACTATATTAATCGTGGATCGTTACACTTAATTAACGTATTTCACATCATATTTTTTAAACATGAAGAATACAAATATATTACATAAATCACATTATTTTCACATGGTACGGTGTTTTTTTATGATGGTTGTATTTTTTTATTTTGTAGATCGTACTCATTATGGTGGTTATAGTGTAAAATATTTTTCATAGTGTGATTATGGTGTATGATATTTTGTCATATTATGTGCAGTTTTAGCAATGAACTATATCCACACCACTAATATTTCTAGTTATAAATATTTTACATGTGTCATTTATTATGAATGAAGAATATAATTGTATAAGAAATGTTGTTAGTTGTCCCAGAACTCGTTTTGTACTTTTTTAAGAAGGAACTCATGAACTGTGTTTTATATGTAAGTCTGTAACTTACTGGAAGTCACAGAACTCAAGTTCCAATACTTATTTTAAACCAATAATGAAAAATTGTTCAAGGAATTCCAGTTCATAAGTTTTCTGGACCAGTTACGACAAACCAATCGGGGCCTAAGGAAAAAAATTTCACCAAGGGAGTCCTTCCCTTCTTCTCCTTTAATTCTCTTAGACAAGAGATTCATCTTCCTGATAGAAAGATAGATTGGGAGGTAGAGGAAGTGAGAGCCTCACAAGATATACATATAGGACTAGCTCTCTTACAAATCTCCTAATCGCCCTAATGGATGTAGCAAGTGAATAAGCTCATGAGAGTAGATGGAGATTATGTGCAGGAAAATTTCTCTCAAATATAGTATAGGTACGTTAGTAGTGCTTAAATAACCATGGTATGAAGTCCAAGGGATCCTATTTGTTGTTGAGGTTGCACCTAGTTGTTATAACTATTTAGGACAAATTATAGCCATTATTGGGGTGTCCCAAAAATCTTTTCTCACCTATTTTCACCCCTCTAACAATTATTTTTCACTACAAAATATTGTTGTTATAGTACTGTCAGCCAAGTTACCTTTAGGGACATTTTCACTGACATATGTTGTTGTTTGGGCCATTTTCTGGTTGGTCGAGTTACTAATCAAATGATAATAGATTATGGAAAGCCATGTGAGTAGTGTTGTTGATTGAATTACCTTTAAGGACAACTAGAATCACTACACTTATTGTTTTGGGTATTCTAAAACCTCCCAAGTACAATATAAATCATCCTAATTAATTATATTATATAAATGTGCTTACGTACAAGTCATATAATCATTACAAGTGATTTACATCAAAAATCTAAGGAGAAAATTATATATATTTCATATTGATCATTAGGAGCTAATCTTACATTATATTATGATTGTAATTTTTTTTAATCTGAATGATCTAGAAGTTGATCATGAAGCTTATAATCATCAAGTAGAATTATGGTAAAAGATCAGAGAATTTTTTAAGATAGTTTGAATAATTATTTAAAAAGTCATATGTGATAAAAATGACAATTCTGTAACATGTTCTAGTTGGATGACTAAACAAATTTATTTTTTTTATATATGAAACTTAGTGGGAGAGTTGTTATGATGGTAAGCTTGATATATAAATTCTAGACCAATAAGAACTTGTTTGATGGTTAAAATATATTATACAAAAACTATTTTTTTGCTAGATTTAATGGATCGTGTAATTTATATTATTTTGATGAAACAAGTAATCATTTTAATATCTTATGATTCTCTTATCTGAGTAAGGTGAAATTTTAATTGGATATTTTAAGTACAAAATGGATTATTGATAAATAACTTTGAAGATAAAGTTTATAAATAGTGTTTGAGATCATATTTAATAAACGATAGATAAATATTTAGAAATGATGTGATTTGACATATTTTCTAAAGTGTTCACAAGGAAATAAACTTTTTTTGAATCTTTGTGTTATTTTAATTAAGGTTAAGTAAGAATTTGTTAGACAAGGAGGTCTTTTGAAAATTAAATATGATTATAGAAAGATCTTTTGATGGTTTGGTGATCTTCATTATAATTATGAATTTTAGCATATATCTTGTTAGGAAAATTATTTAGACCTCCACATTTTTCTATTTTGTTCTCTTTTATATTTCAAATGAATTTTTACAAAATTTGGAAAATTGGACCAATCTTTGATTGGAAATTATGAGTTTTAAGGATCCAATATTTCAAAAAGAAAATGGTGATATGCATAGTGCTTGCTTTAAAGGTGTCAATTTAATATTCATAGTAAGTTGGTAATAGACATCATCTACAAAGTTGTTATGAAATGTTTGTATAGAATTGATACAAGAGAGATTACATTGTTGTGTTGGTCAAAGATGGAAGATGAAAAGGTATTAGGGGATGCATGTGCACGAAAGTTTGTTTGGGAATATAAATCATATGTTGAGGTGGAAATATTTTGATGTTATAGTAAAGTCCTTTATGCACTAAAAAATATTAATTACAATGTGAAATTTAATATATGCCTTGAGAAGAAAGTCATTTGAATGGTGAAACCAAGTTTTTGTGGATTTTATTGTTTTGCAAGATTAAATTGAAGGAGAGTAAGCATTACACAACCTACCTGAGGATTGTCATTGTACCAGGTGAGAGGGAGTCGCGGCTCCTAGGAGATGAGTGCCTAGGGCATCACCGGCTCACTGAGGTGGTGAGTGGGAGCCCCATGTAGGCTCCAGGCTTCTTCCACCGTGGGTGTCGTTGCTAGTGAGGAAGATCGGAGAGCGCGGTTGCTGGGAGGGAAGGTCACAGGTGCCTGCTTCTCCCTGGCTATGGGCAACACTAGAGGATGATCGATGGATGATTCAGGTGACCTAAAAGGAGTGGAGGCGGAGGTGGGGCGATCATCTGTCCACGACTCTTATATGGTTCATGACCATGGTGTTCCGGTCATACTGACACAGTTGGCAGGCAATGTTGTGCGTCCTTCCCCAACTTGATGCACTTGACATGGAAGGCTTTCATGTGTCTGGGTGGTTCATTTCCTTGCACAGATGGTGGCTAGAATCAATGTCCCACCTATAACTCCTTCCATCTCAGATTTTAGAAAACACGTGTTGGCATTTAAAGAATGTTGGAACCATGTTGGGGAACTCGATGCGTCACTCAGTGTTCTAGGAAGGCGTAATGATTTTGTTGGCAACCTCATTATTCCTCATGGTGGTCTGGGCTCCCCCGGGCTGGATGATTTTGATGTTGCTGATGTGTGGGTCTGGGTTGGCGCTTCCTTGACGGGAGGAGGTAATGGTAAGGATTATGTTCATGTCTTGCTGAGTGGGAGGATCTAGATTCTTATAGGATTCAACGGGTGGGGGTCGATGATGCCCACCGGGTGTTTGAGATTTTGGGTGAAGGACCTGCTGTTCGTGCTACTGGAACAATCTTCCCCCCATCGTTTTGCCTTGGGATGAGCCTCCATTGGATGTGGGGGTGTTTTTCATGGTTGGCACCTTGTGTGTTCCCTTTGTTATGATGGTTTCTGGAGGTGGGTGGGCATGTCAGGCAAGGGAACAAGGATGTTGCTTCCTTGACAATAGGAAAGTCTATCCTTTCTGAATCATCTCCTCGTGTCCACAATGGTTCATGCTTTTGATGTCTGTAGCAAGGGAATTGACATCATCAGTGCCATTCTGTGGTTGTCTGCTTTCGATGTCATTCTCCTAATCATCGTGCGGCAGACTGCCCGAGCATTCCTGTAGGTGGAAGGTGTCTTCCCTTTCCTAGGGATAGATGCCTTCACTATTTGGATCTTAGGCACCAACGATGTCATTGATCTTCACCAGCAATCTTCTTTCAGTGCAAATACCCGAGCCATGTGGTGCAGACATGTCTAATGAGTTTCCCACAATCTAGAAATGATCGTGGTTCATTGTTGGAAATCATGTCCTCGACCTTAGATCGGAATTTTGGTATGGAACCCAAAGATAAGGTTAATCAATTTGCGAGATGGATACATCATGTTTCCGGTGTGTATAGATGTATGCGTCATCGACGCTTTAATGACTTTCTAGATTCTCACTTGGGAGGTAGTTCCCCACACAAGACAGACCCAGGTGGTGATGGAAGCACACTTTATTCATCGGTCAGGTTGGTAGACGACTGCTCCGACAGTGATATCTCTATAGGGAAGGTTGAGGAGGCAAGTGATGATATCTCCTTCCTCAGCTTTAGACATAGGATGATGAAAGGATGATGTTGTTGAGGTTTAATGGTACATCTAGGATGAGGGTTGTTTTGGTTGTGGGTGTTTTGATGTGTGGATCATTTTTGGGCATTTTCTTGGTGCTAATGGGGGTTTGAGAGATCAAGTTTTTTAGAGTTCATATCTTTTTTGGGTTGTTGTTGAGGGTATTATGATGTATTTCATGTGGATGACTTCTTTGTGCTTGTTTGATGAGCAAGGTGAATAATGTTGAACTCATTTAAAAAATATGAAATTAAATTATAAAGAAAGTTCGATCACCACTCATCCACCTTCTCTTTTTTGGTAACCCAGGAGACTCGTAAGGCCTGCATCGAGCCCTACCTGGGGAGCTCAGCCCCATCCTGTAAGAAGCATAGCCCATTAAGTCGTTCAGAGGCTGTCTACGGTATGAGAGAAACTATTCTGAACAGTACCATGAGGGAGATTTGAACCTAGGACCCTTCATGAGGGGCCCTGTGTTGTGACCACCTGAGCTACTGCTCATCGGCTCATCCACCTTCTCTCCCCTACCTATATATACAAATCCTATTGATTATGCTCATGCATATAACTAGTAACTCGGATTTGCTCCATGTTGGATCTATAATGGGCTCTATAGTCGGGTGAATCGAGCTAAAGCTACTTAAACTAAATTCATTAGACTTTCAATATATTTCTCAAGATAATATTGCAAGTATGAAATTTGAGTGTGACTAAACGAACATATCAAGTGGGAGAGTGGTTGAACAAACACTAAATAACACAAGTACTTGTAGTTCTTCCAAACTCCAAACTAGGAGATGTAAAACCACTACCTAGATAAGTCAAACTCTAAGATTTTCAACCATTTCTTACTCCTTATATTCTATTATAAAAATTACAACATAAGACCATCCTTTTCAAGGTCAAGGGATAACTAACCTTTCCTTTATGGTCAAGGGAGCCAACAACCTTACCAAGGACTTACCTATCCAATATCAAGAGTGTTCTACCTTATCAAGGACTTACCTACTCCTGCAATGATTCGTTGACCTTCTCCAAGGACTTATATGCTCTTACAGCAAGTATTCCAACTTTAAAGATTTATCTACTCTTGATTTGGATCTTCATCCATCGACTTCACCTTTACCTCGAAGAAGCTTTTCACCAAAGGAATCCTTCCCTTCTTCTCCTTCAATTCTCTTACCTAAGAGAGAATCTTCATCTTCATGGTAGAAAGAGAGATTGGGAGGTATAGGAAGTGAGGGCCTTACAAGTTATTTATATACATATATATATATATATATATATATATATATATATATATATATATATATATATATATATATATATATATATACATATACATATATATATAGGACTAGATCTCTTGCAAATATCCACTCACTCTAATGGATGTATCAAGTGATTAAGCTCATGAGAGTGGATGGAGGCTATCTGTAGGAAAATGTCTCTCAAATATAGTACAAGGACCTTCCACTATTGCAGAAATGATGCATAACGTCACATCACTACTACAAAAATGGCTTATAACGTCACATTCACTGTCGTCAGTTGTACGCAAAAAACTGACACCTTAAACATACAACGTTGGTTATTACATAAAATCGACATCTAGCTATGAAGAGTGGACAGACACGGGTACCACTTTCTATTTAGCGTCAGTTCTATATAAATAACCGACGCCTAAGATCGACCGCCAAAACCAAAATTTTCATGGGGAAAAATTTACCTCCAAAATTTTACGCGCGCTAATATAGGCGTCGGTTTGTAACTTAAAAACTGACAACTAAAGTAAAATAGTTCGAGAACATTTTTTGTTATCGGCTTATGTTTATAGTTGTTAGTTTTACATGAGAACCGACACTATTAGTAAAATAGTTGTCGGTTTTACAAGAGAACTGACGCTGAGTGATAACTTAACCCCCGCGAGCTTGACTGTTCTCCTTTCTCTCCTGTTTCATTCCCAATTTCAGTTAAGTCCGGCGAATTCTTGCTCGTCACCACTCGTTGCTTCTCTTCTCACTATCGTTCGGTGCTGCCGCCGGTTGCTCCTCTCCTCTCCTCGCCGACGCCCCTGCTGGTAGCTGCTTCGGTGATCTCCTCGCCGCCACCGGCTAGGTCTCTGCTCCGCCGGCTAGGTCTCTGCTCCGTCGGCTTCCTGCAAGGTAACCCTTCCTGCGCCGCCGATTGTCCATTTTTTCTCCTCCGCCGCTGGCTTTCTCTGCCGCCGCCGACCTGGACCTCACCCAGGCGGCATCTAAGCAGGTGCCAGGGCACGCCTAGGGTCCCAAGCCCAGGTGCCCTGCCTAGCTAGGCCTCTGGGCGGATGCTTGGGGGCGCCAGGGCACGCCTAGGTTGCTGCTGGGGTTTGGATTCATCTACTGGATTGAACCCTAGATCAACCTATACAAAGGATGCCCAAAACATGCACTGATTTCACCAAGTCACCCCAAAAGCCATTGAAAAATATTCTGATTGTGTTTATTTATGTACTGATTTCACCAAGCTAGTGGAATTTTTTTTTAAAGTTATTTACTGATTTGTTTATTTATGTACTGATTTTTTTATGATTTATTCATCTACTTATTTGTATTTATCATCTACTGATTTATATTTTTTTGTCTACTATTTTTTATTTAGTTATCTACTTATTTGAATTTTTTTGTGTACTGCTTTTGAAATTATATAATCATCTAGTGATGTAACTTTATCACAGGCTCATTATGAACCATTAGATCTAGATCTTAGGGTATCTCTACCGTCTTAACTATGAAATTGGTAACTTGTTTCCTTTTTGAGTATATTGACAATGTTAATCACCTAACTTGAAGAACTAGGATATGAATGATGAAACTAGGATTGTAGGTATAAGAATGACAGCACATGTATTTGTTGGCCTAGAAACCTGTCCAAGATTTACTCATTAGGAGTAAATCTTGCATAGTCCCCGGTTTGGGACTGTTCTTGAACACCTAATCTCACCTAGGATGTAAGTGTATAATGTGTATTGGGTTTTTGAGAAAATTTTGGTAGCATTTCCCCGTTTGTTCTCTAAGTACATATGTACTTAGAGAACAGTAGGGAAATGCTGCCAAAATTTTCTCGAAAACCCAATACACATTATACACTTACTAGTGAGATTAGGTGTTCAAGAATGGGATAGGTGGTACACATTTATTATATATAAGAATGACAACACATGTATTTGTTGGCCTAAAGTTTTAACCATGCAAAAACTCTAATTTGTTAACCCTAGACCCTAATCTTGTTGTAATATATACTTGTTTTCTCTTTGATCATAGAATGGATAGATCATGGATGTCCATTCGCAATCGCTGCACCCCAGAGTTTATTTTTGGTCTTGACCAGTTTATTAGATTTGCTGAGGAACATAGGAAACAACCTGGAGATAGGTTCTACTGTCCATGTAGACATTGCGGTAACAACTTGAAAGTCAGCACTGGTGACGAAACCAAAAGTCATGTCATGTGCAATAGGATTATACAAGGCTATATAGAATGGCACTGGCATGGAGATATTTCAAACCTGAAACCAGTGGATGTTGATAGTAGTGCTTGTGTGGAAGAAGAAATTGCCTACGATGACGTAGATGTGAATGAACCCGTTCCAGTAGACATCGTTGATGCGATGATGGATAGTTGTGGGGTAGAGCACATCGATCCACCTCCCATTTTTAGAAACATTGTGCATGATGATGAGATATCGTTATACACAGGTTGTACTAAGTTTACGAATCTTAGCGCTGTGTTGAGATTGTATAAGCTGAAAGCTAACAATAGATGGAGCGACAAAAGCTTCACGTCATTGTTGTCTTTGTTGAAAGAAATACTTCCTAAAGGAAATGAGCTGCCAATCTCAACATACCAGGTAAATAAATTGTTGTTCCCAATGGGATGGATGCCAAGAAGATACATGCATGCCCGAATGATTGTGTATTATTTCAAAAGGACTATGTGGATTTGAAAGATTGCCCAAAATGTGGTGCGTCACGGTATAAATTGACGACTTCGGGGGAGCCCAAAACTGGTTCTCCTTCCAAGGTGATGTGGTATCTACCTATAATATCACGGTTTCAACGCTTGTTTGCCAATCCGATAGATGCGAAGAATTTGATGTGGCATGCAGATGTTAAGAAAAATAATGTTGGGATCCTACGACATGCGTCTGATTCCCCACAGTGGAAGAAGATTGATCTATTGTAACCTGAATTTGGTGAACAAAGTCAGGAATCTAAGACTTGGGCTTTGTACAAATGGGATGAAACTGTACGGGACATTGAGCAGCCAACATAGCACTTGGCCAGTCATGCTTGTTATATACAATCTTCCTCCCTAGCTGTGTATGAAAAATAAGTACGTAATGCTGTCGTTGTTGATATCGGGCCCTAAACGACCTGGAAATGACATCGATGTTTATCTTGAACCTCTGATTGATGACTTAAAGAAACTCTGGGGTGAAGGTGTGATGGCCTATGATGCTTCACGAAGAGAGAGATTTTGTTTGCATGCTATGTTGTTTTGCACTATTAATGACATTCCAGCATATGGGAATTTGTCTGGATATAGTGTCAAAGGAGCTAAAGCGTGTCCTATATGTGAAGAGAACACTGATTCAACAAGACTAAAACATGGTAGTAAGACTGTATATCTCGTTCGTCGAAGGTTTCTTACAAAATTCCATCTGTATCGTAGGAGGTGCAAAGCATTCAATGGATTGAATGAGGAACGGAGTGCACCTAAACCTATACCAGGGGAGGTTGTTTATGAAAGAGTAAAAGACTTTGTCAATGAATTTGGTAAGAGATCACAATGTACTATGGCCACACGGAGTGACAAATCTTTATTCAAGAAGAAGTCAATATTTTGGGATCTTCCTTATTGGAGTTCTTTGACAGTCAGGCATTGTATCGATGTCATGCATGTTGAAATGTCTGTGATAGTGTCATTGGTAGTTTGTTGAATATACCAGGTAAGACTAAAGATGGGATAAAATCCAGACTGGACCTATGTGAAATGGGAATAAGGTCAGAATTAACTGAATTTTGTGAAATGGAAAATCAGAGAACATACTTACCTCCCGCTTGTTACACATTGTCTAGAAAGGAGAAGAAAGCTTTTTGTGAATGTTTGGTAAATGTTAAGGTGCCATAGGGTTACTCATCCAACATCCGTAGATTGGTATCAATGAAAGATCTGAAGTTGATAGGTCTTAAATCTCATGATTGTCACACTCTAATGCAACAAATATTTCCTGTGGCAATTAGATCTATATTGCTGAAGCATTTAAGGTTTGCAATCACCAGACTTTGTTTCTTTTTCAACAGTCTGTGCAGCAAAGTTATTGACCCTGATACCCTCGATAAATTGTAAAGAGAAGTGGTTGTTACCCTATGTCAGCTTGAGATGTATTTTCCTCCGTCGTTCTTTGATATCATGGTACATCTTGTTGTCCACTTGACTAGGGAAGTGAAAATGTTGGGACCAATTTTCTTGCATTGGATGTATCCCTTTGAACGATACATGAGCATTTTTAAAAGTGATGTTCGAAATCGTTATCAGCCTGAAGGGAGTATTATCGAGGGTTATGTGGTGAGAGAGGTTATGAATTTTTGCAATGACTTTCTCAGTGGTAATGACACTCCTGATAATGACAAGAATATTGACGAGCAATTTGGCAAAGGAATTTTAGGATCATGTGTGAACGTAATCAACCGTGAGCAGTTGGAACAAGGTCACTTGTATATTTTACACAACATGGACGAAGTGAACGTTTATATCGAGGAACATACCAATTTCATAAAGAGACAATATCCTCGAGCCAATACAATGTGGCTTGCTAGAGAGCATAACAAGACATTTATTAAGTGGTTTGAAGATAAAGTCTTACATCAACTATCTCAAACACCAGATGATATTACTGAAACTATCAAATGCCTCGCCTTTAAACCAAAATTGACTGTTATGTCTTATGAAGGGTATGACATTAATGGATTCACATATTACACAAAGCGCCAAGATGATAAGAGTGTCATCCAAAATAGTGGGGTCACCCTTCAAGCATCGACTATGTTTTTTGCAAGTGCAAAGGATAAGAGTCCACGTGAAGCTAAAATGTCATATTACGGTGTCATTGAAGACATATGGGAGTTTGACTACATAGATTTTAGAATTCTGCTCTTCAAATGTAATTGGGTTGATAACACCAAAGGAGTTATAGTGGATGAATTGGGTTTCACTTTAGTGAACTTTGAAAAGATTGGCGAGAAGGGTGAACCATTCATATTGGCATCACAGGCGAAACAAGTATTTTATATCGATGATCCTACAAATGATAAATGGTCGGTTGTTCTTCATGGTAAAAGATAGTTCATTGAAGATCCTATAGATGAAGAAGAGTACTATGATAAGTATGATGAATCCAGTCCATTCTCAGTTGGGTTGCCAACACCACCAAATATTGAAGCTAATGATGACTTGTATGTGCGCAGAGATCACAATGAAGGATTGTTAATTGATAAAAAATCGCAATATTAGAGGCATGTTTATATTTTTTTATATGTTTTATTTTTCTGAATGTGAACTTTACAATGTGAATTACTTTACAATGTGAATGTGAACTTTACAATGTGAATTTTACAATGTGAATTACTTTACAATGTGAACTTTACAATGTGAATTACTTTACAATGTGAATGTGAACTTTACAATGTGAACTTTACAAACTGAATTACTTTACAATGTGAACTTCACAATGTGAATGTGAACTTTCAGATGGCTGAGCATTCTCCTGATGAGCGTGTTGATGATTACTGTGAGGGTGAGGACATGAATGCACCACCTCACAATGTAAGTTTTAAAAATATATCATATATTTCTAACTATATGTCCATTTATTGTTATATCTTGTAAATGTGTTTATTTTGTCAAATTTTAGGTTGATGATGCAAATGTAGCATCTAAAGCACTTGAGGCACTTGATCAGCAGCACCAAAAAGTTGACAAGAGAAGGGGCATCACTATGATGAAGAAGTTAATAGCACAAAAGGGCAATGGACCCAAACTTGTTGTGGATTTTGATAATGCAGGAAATGCATCTGGTGTGAATCACAATTCGTTTGTTTCATATCTTGGGTATGTTACTCGTAGCCATTGCGGTTGTAAGATAGATTCTTGGCATAAAGTTCCTAAGGAGAAGAAAGATGTAATATGGAAGGATTTATAAATGAGTTATTATTAATTTGCAATTCTATTTTGTAGATTACTAATTTTTTGGATACTAGTTAATAGCAATTCTATTTTGTAGAGTATATTTGAATTGGATGAAAAGCTGCATCGTAAATGTGTGATGCAACGCTGTGCGAGAGTCCTAAGGAACTATAGGACAAATCTCACCCGAGAATACATAAGAGAAGGTGAAAAAGGAAGAAGACAACCACTGAATAGTGGAACTTCCTGGACAAAGAAGAATGGGACGCGTTTGTTGCTTCAAGACAAACTTATGAATTCAAGGTATTAGGCGTCAGTCCCAATCTCATTAATATATGTTGTATTCACCTATTCAAGATTAACATTTAGTGTTACTAACCAAATCATTAATGTGCATACTAACTAGGCCCTCAGTGAGGCACAAAAATCAAGGCGTGCACTGAATGTGCATGACCACACAATGGGTCCAAAGGGGTATGCAGGCATTCACCAAAGACTACAGTCTGAGGCTACTGCTTAGTCTGCTGCTACTCAGGAATCCTCTACTATAGGTAGTACACCTCTGCCTCGCCAGGATGTTTGGATAGCTGGGAGACAAAATAAGAAGGGAGAAATAAGGAAGCCCGCAACTGCTGAGGCGGCTACAAAAATGGTAAAATACAACTCTTATAGCAATCATTTGAATATTGATTATTTGTGGTGTTTACTTAATTACAAATTTTTGTTTTGGCGATTAGCGGGAGCAGCACGCGTTGAGGAAACAAGGCAAGTTCATCCCTGAGGGAACAAGGGATGAATTGACAGTTGCTTTGGGTAATCCAGAGCATCCTGGACGTGTTAGGGCTGCAGGCGCTGGTGTGGGCATCAAAGCTTTTTTTGGGCCATCCCAGCACAAACATGTCCCAAAAGCCAGACTTTCACAAGAAGAGGTAACATATTCTTTCTTTATAATGTTACTGTAAAAGAGAATTCAATAATTAGAAGCTAATGTTTCTTTTATCCATGTATAGGTAGATAAGCTATTGATAGGAAACTCGAAGAAGCAATGAAAAAGTGGTAGGCATCTCAGACTGCCACTTACCAGACAGTACCTATGGCGTCTCGCACTACTCCTACTGCACAGGTTGCGAGTAATCCTGTAGACCCACCACCTAGCACATCCGATGTAAGTATTTTTATGACATAGTAACTAGTTTTTTAATTCAAGATGATATGCTTTCAAGATGATATGTATATATGGAATTGTAGTCGTTCCAAAAAAAGATGATATGTATATATGTATATAACATTCTTTACACAAAAATTTGTAGGGGTTGAAGCCATGCTGTCTAAAAAGTCAAGAATATGTCGTTGCAGAGGCGTCGGCTTACCCATCCCTACCAGGGGAAATGTTTCACGGGTCTCCATTACAAGCTGGTTGGATTCGTGTGAGCCCAGTATGTATATTCTCCCAGTGGATGGATCTTCCATTGCCATATGCCCACCCAGATTGTGAAACGCTTGGTGAGGCAGAAGGCGGAGTGATATTGTGGCTAAAAGCGGATGTCCTCTTTACTGAAACTGTATGGTAAATTTACATTACGTTAAATTGTTAGTGTGTATATGATGTCAGTTGATTTGAAATTTATATATATATATATATATACAGGTTAAAAAGAAGACACCCACAACATCTAGGCCTCCACCTCCACCTCCTACATTACCCAGTTGAGTTCCACATGACCTACATGTCCCGTTAGGTCCTAACTATAGGGGTATGGCAATATGGTTAGGCGAACATGATATAAATTGCCCTGTAACTATTTCTATAGATTCAGATGTTGCAGGTCAATCATACGAAAGCAACCTATTTATACAAGATATTTTGGAGTTGTTTCGATATGATTGGCTAAATACATCTGTGATAGAGCTATGGATAAGGTGAGATCTTCTTTATACATCCATATACCTTGTGTAGGATCTGGTGATCTGGTTTCTTATTTATTACTGCATGCATAATTAATACATATTTTGCAGCTACTTAGACAAGATATGTGCAGATTTTGCATTCGAACATGTAGGATTTTTTATTCCATCTTTGATTAGTCTAGTACCTAAAGATCCTCCGTCGGTTCAACAATACTGCTGTGAGGCTTTTACAATTTTTGCTCAAAATAAGAAGACGGTGATAATGGCTCCATTCAATGTAGAGTAAGTTTACTTTGCTTATTATAATTTTGGACTTTAGAAAATTATATTTTTATTGTGGATTTTGAGTTATTAATTTTTAACTTTTTTACCTCTAGTGGTAAGCATTGGGAGTTATTGGTTATTGTCCCCGAGACGTTCACTGTCTATTATCTAGATCCTAGTGGGAGTACATTAAATTCAAAATATGGACACATAATGAAAATGGCATTATTCCGGTGAGAAATATTTCATTTTCATATTCGTTAACATATGTTATTACATTACTATTTAATTATGCAATGTACTGTGTTACATTAACATGTAGGGGTTTTGATAAGTTCAAAAAGGCTGGAAGAAAGGTCCCCACGAAAATGAACCAGCCAATAATTTGGAAGAACGTGAAAGTAACTTCCCGACAGCAATATATGTATATATTATTTATGTGAACAGTGCTTAATTAGTTGTATTTTTTAATATTTTGTATGATTGAATTTATAGTGTGCTACACAAGACAACAGATGGACATGTGGATACTATGTGATGTGATTTATGCACATAATTATCAAATATGCCGCAATGGACATCGATTGTATTGCTGAGGTATTATATAGTCTCATTAGATAATATGAAATATATCAATCTTATTTATAGCTCATTAATTATATATATACATCATTCTCTTTACAGGTGTTTAAAACTGACCACACTACAGGAATGGCCTTACCAGATGTACATGCTCCCTATACGATGGGAGAATTAAATGAAGTTAGAGAAGAATGGGCAACATCCATACAAGTAGTGGGGGTTTTAAAATATAATTGGGATGTTGATAGGGAATAATGACTAAAGAAAGATATTGTGTAAATGAATTTCTAAATTATAATATATGTGTGAATGTTTCCACATGTCTGGATGTTTCTACATGTGTCTGAGTGAAAATGAATGAAACTGTTGGTTGCTATATGAATGTTTCTACATGTGTGAATGTGAAAATGAATGGAACTACAGATTGCTAGCTACATGAATGTTTCTAAATGTGTGAAAATTAAATGGAACTGCAGGTTGCATTGCTAAATGTGTGAATATTTTTGTTGTTAATTTTGTAGGTTTGTGGCCTGTTGTTGGCTGATATCAATGGATGTCGTAAGACCTACAGTTCATAACTGAACTGCAGGTTTCTCATCCTGTGACCAGCCACAGCAGGTCTGCAGACTGCCAGAAAAAAAAAACAATAGGCGTCGGTTATTTGTTTAAAACTGACACACATAGTTACAGTCTCAGTTTCCCTACTCATAACTGAAGTCTATTTCCTTAACACCACGGTTGTGTTGGCCAGTACAGCCGTGGCAGCGGACCATACAACACGGTCGTCGGTTATTTGTTTAAAAGTGACACACATAGTTACAGTCTCGGTTTCCCTTCTCGTAACCGACGTCTATTTCCTTAACACCACGACCATGCTGGCCAGCACGGCCGTGTCAGCTGACCAGACAACACGGTCGTGCTGGGATTGATATGGTGTCAATTTTTTAACTAATAACCAACAGGTTTTGGGTGGTGCGCGAAGGGTTTTGGCGCGTTTTTGGTGGCGCGCGAAGTGTTTTGGCGTCGATTTTTAAACCGACGCGTAACGGCTGGGCTTTTAGCGTCACCCACATAGGTGTCGCGTATAAATAGACACTACATGCCTTAAATAACCGACACAAAATGTCGGTTCTGTACTAATGCATATACTAGCGTCGGTTGAAACCAAAAAACTGACACCATTACACTACGGCGTCGGTTGTAAATACAAACCGACACCTATATGTGAAGACCAGACAATTTTCATATGACACGGGTATTACTTTTTATTTAGCGTCAGTTAGGAGATAATCAACCAACGTCTACAATCACCCGCGAAATATAATTTTTTAAGTGAAAAAATTTTACCTCCAAGATTACATATACTGCGTCGGTTGTTAAGCAGGTAACCGACGACTAAAGTTCTTTCGTGAGGAAAATTTTCATCCCCATTTTGTCGTCGGTTTTGGTAGACGAACCGACATGGATTTGTGCTCGCGTGCTATCCCCGTGAAAAACTTTTCCTCCCAAATTGCCCAATTGGCATTGGTGTTATATGGAAAATCGGCGACTATGGTTGTAACTCGAAAACATTTGTTTTTGCATATGTGTATTGATGTCGGTATTTTATTATGAAACCGACAACTATGGTTGTACATAGGTGTCAGTTTTTGGAAGGACCGACGACAAATATGTGTATAGATGTAAGTTTTGGTATAACTGACGCCTCTGTCCCACTTAAGAATAGAGAAATGTTCTTCCCCTTCCCCATCGACTATTTCATTCTCCGCCCGATCGACCTTGCTCTGGCGATTCTGGTTTCTGCCGCCGCTGGAGCTCACCACCGTCGATGTTTCTCGTCGTGTGCCTGAGCTGTCGTGTGCTTGTCGTCATCCGCTTCTACCGCTTCCTTTGCTGCTACATACTGCTACCGCTGCCACTCAGAACATGGAGCTCGCCGATGCTGCTGGTGCTCACCGCTGCTTCTGGAGCTCACCGCCGCTACTGGAGCTCACCGTCGCTGTTGGAGCTCGCCACCGCCATTTTAGGCCTCTGCTTCTGCGGCTACCACTGTCATTTGCGGCCACCACTCCTATTTGGTCACATTCGCCTCTTTGGTGCCGTCTAAGAAGGTATGTGCCCTACATTCCTAAGTTGTATATGTTTTGCACACACATATTAATGCATAATATAGATCGAAGTCTTAATATTGATCAAAATATATGAAAATGACTTGTTTTGGATTGTAAATGATGTGATGTGCTAGGTAGCACGGCTGTGTTGGGAAGCACAACAGTAGTGGGCCTTCATGGCACGGTCGTGCTGGTGGTTGAGTTGCTGAAACTTCAAGATTCAAATATTTGATATATGGAATCATGGTTTATTTACTATTTAGTATTTACTGACAAGCATGATTAAATGATGTTACATAAAACTTAGGATATGAATGATGAAACTAAGATTGTAGGTATAAGAATGACAACATACATGTATTTGTTGGCCTAGAAACTCGTCCAAGATTTACTCATTAGGAGTAAATCTTGGATAGTCCCCGGTTTGGGATTGTTCTTGATCACTTAATCTCACTTAGGATGTAAGTGTATAATGTGTATTGGGTTTTGAAGAAAATTTTGGAAGAATTTCCCCATTTGTTCTCTAAGTACATATGTACTTGGAGAACAACGGGGAAATGCTGTCACAATTTTCTTGAAAACCCAATACACATGAAACACTTACTAGTGATATTAGGTGTTCAAGAATGGGATAGGTGGTACACATTTATTATATATAAGACCTTAAACCCTCAACTTTTAAACATAAACCCTAATCTTTTAACCCTAGACCCTAATCTTTTAACCCAAAACCCTAATATATACTTGTTTTCTCTTTGATCATAGAATGGATAGATCATGGATGTCCATTCCAAATCGCTGTACCCCAGAGTTTATTTTTGGTCTTGATCAGTTTATTAGATTTTTCGCAGAACATAGGAACCAACCTGGAGATAGGTTCTACTGTCCATGTAGGCATTGTGGTAACAACTTGAAAGTCAGCACTGGTGACAAAATCAAAAGTCATGTCATGTGCAACGGGATTGTACAAGGCTATACGGAATGGCACTGACATTTAGAGATTTCAAACCTGAAATTAATGGATGTCGATAGCAGTGCTTGTGTGGAAGAAGAAATTGCCTCCGATGATGTAGATGTGAACGAACCAGTTCCAGTAGACATCGTTGATGCGATACTGGATAGTTGTAGGGTAGAGCACACCGATCCACCTCCCATGTTTAGAAACATTATGCATGATGCTGAGATACCTTTATACACATGTTGTACTAAGTTTACGAAGCTTAGCGTTGTCTTGAGATTGTATAAGTTGAAAGCTAACAATAGATGGAGCGATAAAAGCTTCACGTCATTGTTGTCTTTGTTGAAAGAAATTCTTCCTGAAGGAAATAAGCTGCCAATCTCAACATACCAGTTAAAGAAATTGTTGTGCCCAATGGGAATGGAGGCCAAGAAGATACACACATGCTCGAATGATTGTATACTATTTTAAAAGGACTATGTGGATTTGAAAGATTGTCTAAAATGTGGTGCGTCAAGGTATAAGTTGACGACTTCAGGGGAGTCCAAAACTAGTTCACCAGCCAAGGTGATGTAGTATCTACCTATAATATCACAGTTTCAATGCTTGTTTCCCAATCTGATAGATATAGAGAATTTGAGGTGGCATGCAGATGTTTTGAAAAATAATGATGGGATCCTACAACATGCGCCTGATTCCCCATAGTGGAAGAAGATTGATTTATTGTACCCTAAATTTGGTGAAGAAGTCAGGAATCTAAGACTTGGACTTTGTACATATGGGATGAATTTGTACGGGACATTGAGAAGCCAACATAGCACTTGGCCAGGTATGCTTGTTATATACAATCTTCCTCCCTAGTTGTGTATGAAAAATAAGTACATTATGCTATCATTGTTGATATCGGGCTCTAAACAACCTAGAAATGATATTGACGTTTATCTTTAACCTTTGATTCATGACTTAAAGAAACTCTGGGGTGAACGTGTGATGACCTATGATGCTTCACGAAGAGAGACATTTCATTTACATGGAATGTTGTTTTGCACTATTAATGACTTTCCAGCATATGGAAATTTGTCTGGATATAGTGTCAAAGGATCTAAAGTGTGTCATATATGTGAAGAGAACACATATTCTATATGAATAAAACATGGCGGCAAGACTGTATATCTTGGTCATCGAAGGCTTCTTCCAAAATTCTATCTGTATCGTAGATTGCACAAAGAATTCAATGGACAGAATGAGGAACAGAGTGCACCTAAACCTATACCAGGGGAGGTTGTTTATGAAAGCGTAAAAGACTTTTCCAATGAATTTGGTAAGAGATCATAATGTACCATGGCCACACAGAGTGACAAATCTTTATTTAAGAAGAAGTCAATATTTTGGAATCTTCCTTATTGGAGTTCTTTGGCAGTCAGGCATTGTATCGATGTTCATGCACGTTGAGAAAAATGTCTATGATAGTTTTATTGGTACTCCATTGAATATACCATGTAAGACTAAAGATGGGATAAAATCCAGAATGGGCCTACGTGAAATGGGAATAAGGAAAAAATTAACAGAAGTAGTTAGTAGCGATCAAACAACATACTTACCTCCCACTTGTTACATGTTGTCTAGAAAGGAGAAGAAAGCTTTTTGTGAATGCTTGGTAAATATTAAGGTTCCATAGGTTTAATCATCCAACATGAGTAGATTGGTAACAATGAAAGATCTGAAGATGATAGGTCTTAAATCTCATGATTGTCACACTCTAATGCAACAAATATTGCATGTGGCAATTTGATCTATATTTTCGAAGCATGTAAAGTTTGCAATCACCAGACTTTGTTTCTTTTTCAACAGTCTATGCAACAAAGTTATTAACCCTTATACCCTCGATAAATTGCAAAGAGAAGTGGTTGTTACCCTATGTCAGCTTGAGATGTATTTTCCTCCTTCATTCTTTGATCTCACGGTACATCTTGTTGTCCACTTGACTAGGGAAGTGAAAATGTTGGGACCAATTTTCTTGCATTGGATGTATACCTTTGAATGATACATGAACATTTTTAAATGTGATGTTCGAAACATTATCGGCCTGAAGGGAGTATTATTGAGGGTTATGTGGCGAGAGAGGTTATGGATTTTTGCAATGACTTTCTAAGTGGTAATGACGCTCCTGTCAATGACAAGAATATTGAGGAGTATTCTGGAAAAGGAATTTTGGGATCGCAGATGAAAGTAATCAACCGTGAGCAGTTGGAACAAGGTCACTTGTATATTTTACAGAACATTGATGAAGTGATTTTTTATATTGAGGAACATACCAATTTCATCAAGAGACAATATCATCGAGTCAATTCAATGTGGCATTCTAGAGAGCATAGCAAGACATTTATTAAGTGGTTTGAAGATAAAGTCTTATATTAACTTCTCCAACACCAAATAATCTTACTGAAACTATTAGTTGACTCAACTTTAAACCAAAATTGAATGTTATGTCTTATGAAGGGTTTGACATAAATGTATTCTCATATTACACAAAGCGTCAAGATCATAAGAGTGTCGTCCAAAACAGTGGGGTCACCCTGCAAGTGTCTTCATTATTTTTTACAAGTGCAAAGCATAAGAGTCCACGTGAAGCTAAAACGCCATATTACGGTGTCATTGAAGACATATGGGAATTTGACTACGTAGATTTCAGAATTCCTCTCTTTAAATGTAATTGGGTTGATAACACCAAAGGAGTTATAGTGGATGAATTGGATTTCACATTTGTGAACTTTGAAAAGATTGGCGAGAAGGGTGAACCATTCATATTGGCATCATAGGAGAAACAAGTATTTTATATGGATGATCCTGCAAATGATAAATGGTTGGTTGTTCTTCATGGTAAAGGACAGTTCATTGAAGATCATATAGATGAAGAAGAGTACTATGATAAGTATGATGACTCCAGTCCATTCTCAGTTGGGTTAGCAACACCACCAAATATTGAACCTAATGATGACTCATAAGTGCACGGAGATCACAATGAAGGATGTTAATTGATAAAAGATTGCAATATTAGAGGCATGCATGTTTATATTTTTTATATGTTTTATTTTTCTGAATGTAAACTTTACAATGTTTTATTATCTTCTAGTTAGGTCAAATGATAAATGTTTGATTTTTAATAACACTTTCAGATGGCTGAGCATGAGCATTATGACCGTGATGAGGATTACCATGAGGGTGAGGATATCAGTGCTCCGCCTCACAATATAAGTTTTAGAAATATATCCTATATTTCTATCTATATGTCCATTTATAGTTATATCATGTAAGTGTGTTTATTTTGTCAAATTTAAGGTTGATGATGTACCCCCTGAAGAACATGGGTCACCTGATGAGTAGCAAAAAAAACTTGAAAACGTGAGGGGCATCACTATGATGAACAAGTTATTACAACAAAGGGGCAATGAACCTAAACTGGCTATGGATTTTGATCATGCAGGAAATGCAGCTGGAGTTGAACCAAAACTCATTTATTTTATATCTTGGGGTTCTTACTCGTAGTCATTGTAGTCCTAATGTAGAATCTTGGCATAACGTTCCTAAGGGGAAGAAAGACTTAGTATGGAAGGAACTATGCATGAGTTATTATTATTTGCAATTCTATTTTGTAGATTACTAATTTTTTGGATATTAGTTAATAGAAATTCTATTTTGTAGAGTATATTTAAACTGGATGAAAAGCTGCATCGTAAATGCGTGATGCAACACTGTGGGAGAGTCCTAAGGAACTATAAGATAAATCTCACTCGAGATTACATACGAGATGCTGAGAAGAGGAAGAAGAAAGCCACTGAGTAATGGAACTACCTAGACCCCAATGACTGGGAAGAGTTTGTTACCAAAAGAAAAACTGATGAATTCAAGGTATTAAGCACCACTCCCAATTTAATTAATATATGTTCTTATGTATTCACCTATTCAAGATTAACCTTTAGTGTTACTAACCAAATCAATGTGCTTACTAATAAGGCTATCAATGATGCTCAAAGAGCAAGGTGTGCACTAAATGTACATGACCACACGATGGGTCTAAAAGTCTATGTAGGCATTCACCAAAGACTACAGGCTGAGTCTGTTGCTACTCAAGAGACTGCAGAGTCCTATACTATTGCCCCCGTACCTCTGCCTCACCATGCTATGTGGATAGCTGGGAGGCAAAATAAGAAAGGAGATATAACCAAGCCCGCAACTGTTGAGGCGGCTACAAAATGGTAAAATTCAACTCTTAGAGAAATCGATATTGATTATTGTTATGTTTACTTACCAATTTCTATTGATGGTGATTAGCGGGAGCTTCACGAGCGGAGGAAGGAAGGCAAGTTCATCCCTGAGGACACAAGGGATGAATTGACAATTTCTCTTGGTAACCCAGAGCATCGTGGACGTGTTAGAGGTGTAGGCACTAGTGTGGGCATAAAAGCATTCTTTGAGCCATCACATCGCAAACCTGTCCCAAAAGTGGGATTATCAAATTTTGAGGTAACCTATTCTTTTTTTAGAATGTTATTGCGAAAGGGAATTCAATCATCAAAATCTAGCATTTCTTTTGTTGATGTATAGGTACATGAGTTAATTAATAAGAGAATCCAAGAAGCAATGGTGAAGTAGCAGGCGTCTCAGACTACCACTTAGACAATACCTATGGCATGCCACTCTTCTCCTACTGTAGAGGTTGGGTGTAATCCTGTAGACCCACCTAGAACGTCCGTTGTAAGTATTTTTATGACATAGTAGCTAGTCTTTTCAAGATGACATGTTTATGTATATATGTATATAACATTCTTTACATAAATTTGTAGGGGTTGAAGCCATTCTGTCTAAAAAGTCAAGAATTTATCATTGTAGAGGTCGAGGCTTACCCACCCCTTCCAGGGGACATGTTTCATGGGACTCCAATACCATATGATGCGGTTCATTTGAGCCCGATACATGTACTCCCCAATTGGAGGGATCTTCCATTGCCATATGCCCACCCAGATTCTGAAATGCTTAGTGAAGCAGAAGGCAGAGTGATATTGTGGCCCAAAATGGATGTCATTTATACTAATATTGTATGGTAAATTTACATTACATTAATTTGTTAGTGTGTATATATGAGTCGGTTGATCTGAAATTATATATACAGGTCAAAAGCAAGACACCCACTACATCTCAGCCTCCACCTCCACCTCCTTAAGTACCTAGTTGACTTCTAAGGGACCTATATGCCTCGTTCGGTCCTGATTGTAGGGGTATGGTAGTATGTATGGATAGGTGAACATGGCCCAAATTGCCCTATAAATGTTTTTATTCTGGAGGATGCTGTAGGTCAATCATACGATAACAATCTATTAATACAAGATATTTTGGAGTTGTTTCATTATGATTGGCTGAATTCATCTATGATAGAGCTATGGATATGGTGAGATCGTGTTTATACATCCATATACCTTGTTTTATATACAGTGATCTGGTTTCTTATATATTAATGCATACATAATACATGTTTTGTAGCCACTTACACACGATCTGTAAAGATTTTTCATTTTCCCAAGTGGGATTTCTAGTTTCATGTTTGATCAGTCTTGTAGATAAAGACCCTTCATCAGTTATCTCATATTTCTCTGCTACTTTTAAATATTTTGGTAAAAAAAAGACGGTGATAATAGCTCCATTCAATGTTGAGTAAGTTTACTTTGCTTATAATTTGGACTTAAGAAAATTACATTTTTATTGTGGATTTTGAGTTATTAATTTTTAACTTTCTTACCTCTAGTGGTAGGCATTGGGAGTTACTGGTTACTGTCCCCAAGACGTTCACTGTTTATTATCTAGATCCTGTGGGGAAGGAATTGGACACATTATATGGATACCCAATGAAAAGGTCATTATTCTTGTGAGAAATATTTTATATTTTTTATACTCGTTAACATCTATTATTACATTACTATTTAGTTATGCAATTTAATTTGTTACATTAACATGTAGGGCTTTACATGAGTTCAAAAAAGTTGGAGGATAGATCTCCAAGAAAAAGAAATAGCCACTAATTTGGGAGAATGTGAAAGTAATTTCCCGACTCCAATGTATATATTATTTATGTGAACTGTGCTTATTTGTATTTTTGAATATTTTGTATGTTTCAATTTATAGTGTGCTACACAAGACAACGGCTGGGCATGTGTATACTATGTGATTCGATATATGGACCTAATTATCAAACATGCTGCAATGGAAATCGATACCATACAACAAGTATTATATATAGTATCATTAGATACTATGAAATATGTCAATCTTATTATATATTATTAATTATATATATACGCCATTCTCTTTGCAGGTGTTTAAAACTAACTTCACTATAGGTCAAAATTTATTAGATGTACATACTCCCTATACGATGGAAGACTTAGACGATGTAAGAGAACAATGGAAAAAAGCTTGACAAGTAGTGGGAATTTTTATATATGATTGGGATGTTGGTGACGATAATGACGATGATGATAATAATAAAGAATGATATTTCTAAACTTTGTTCTCATAATTACTTTTGTGTGAATGTGAATGATTTCTTTTTAATTGTCATATGTGTGAATGTGAAGATGATCAATACATGAATGTTTCTGCATGTGTTTGAATGTGAAAAGAGATGAAATGAATGGAACTACAGGTTGCTAAATGTGTGTGAAAATGGAGGAAATTTGAAATGGAACTACTAGTTTCTACATGTGTGTGATGAAAAATAATATGAATTAAATGTGCTTATGCATGTGTGTGAATCACATGATTATAAATTGTTGTCTATCCTTGTTAATTTTGTAGGTTTGTGGCCTACTGTTGGTTGAAATCAAAGGGTGCAGTAAACTTGCAATTCAAAACTGAACTGCAGGTCCTGCATCCTACTGACCAGCCAGACAGCAGGACTGCATATTGATAAGAAGAAAAAAATAGAACATAGGCATCGGTTATTAGTGTAGAACTGACAACAAAACCTTACTGCGTCGGTTATTAGTATATAACTGACATCTTTATCCCTATCTGGCTAGGTATCCAGCACGGTCGTGGTGGGGTCTTCATGGCTCAGGGATATAGTGTTGGTTGTCTATAAAAACTGACTCCTATTGTGTGGTGGGAAGGGTTATGGCGTCGGTTGTTATTATAAAGTTGACGTCTTTTAGAGGGATATAGTGTCGTTTGTCGGTAAAAACTGACACTGATTGTGCCCTTGTTAGCACATTTTATTGGTGGCGGGAAGGGTTATGGCGTCGGTGTTGAAACCGATGCTGAAGGTTTCTACTTTTAGCGGCACCCACTTGGGAGTCGCTTTGAAACTGACGCCAAAAGGCTTAATTAACCAACACTAAAGGTCAACTCTATACTAGTGTTCATAGTGATTGGCTAACCATGGGATGAAGCTCAAGGGATCCTATTTATAGTTGAGGATGCCTCCTAGCTATTAGAACTATTTAGGAAAAATTCTAACTATTATTTAGGTCTCCAACATATCTTTTTCACCTAATTTCACCCCTCTAACAACTACTTTTCATTGTAGAAAATGGTTGTTATAGTATTTTTGGCCGAATTACCTTTAGGGGTGACTCGACTAACATATGTTTATGTTTGGGATTATTTTGTTATCGGTCAAGTTACCAATCTATCGGCAAAAGATTTTCAAAAGCCATGTGAAAAATGTTGTCGACTGAGTTACCTTTAGGCTCTGATTGGTTTGTTGTAAGTGGCTTCTAAATACAAGGACCTAGAGTTCCTAGATACATTTTAAATGATTGGTTATCCGTAATTTAGAAAATAATTTTCATAGAATTTTCCAAACATCTATATTTATAAATAGGTTTTACTTCCAGAATTCCAGATAAAAAAGGTGAAAATGAGTTCTCTCTGTTGGTGGATGCATGTGATCTGTCCTTGTTTAATCTAGAGTGAATTCGACTTTATTTTCTACGGAAATGACACTTTTCCTAATGTTCCAAATCAAATCAAAGTACAGGCACTAAGATCCTGATCATATCTACCATGATTATCCATTATCCTATTCATCTGTTCATCTCTTCACAACATCAAAGACAACCAATGTTCATTCTCAATGGATTTTAGTTCCTTATTATGTTAAGGCACCGACCAAGACACAACTTTTCTCGAGGCTTCACTACTTGTTTTTCTCTATTTTGATAAACCTTCATAAAGTAAGTCGCCATCACCCATTCTTACATTCATCATCTACCCTTTTGTGCTATGTCAAAATTGCAAGAAATTGTTGTTTTTACTACTGAATGAATAAATATAAAGAATAAACAATGAGAAATCATGTGTTTCTTTCCTAACAGGAGAACATAATGAGTTGAAGCAACAATAAAAGAACCTCTAACAAATTCCATTGAAGATTATTTATTAACTACTTTTGGATTTGGACTTCTAGAAAAAGAAGAGACATGAATCAAGTGTGGAGAGATAAAAGAGATACTATTATTACCCTAATCTACAGAAATTATAGAGATAGAACAGAACGAACCTTGTTTAGGGAGAAAAATTCTTTTGATATGTTGTAGAAAAATTATAACAAATCAATCATATGGAAGACCTTTATTTTGAAATATTTAAATATTAAATGAATAAACTAAACTCAATTTCTAGGTAGTGGACATCAATTCTTGGAAAATTACTTCCAAAAAATTGTCTTTATATGAAACTAACCAGAGCTTTAAGAACAACTCAACCCACTACACTAGTTGTTTTGGGTGTTCTAAAACTTCCTAAGTGCTATATAATTCATCCTAATTAATTTCATTACACATATGAGGTTACTTACAAGTCATACAATCATTACAAGTGATTTATATAAAATATCTAAGGAGAAAACTATCTATTCTTCATATTGAACTTTGTGCTTGGATGACTTGATAAGGAGAAAACTTTCTATTCTTCACTCTTGATCTTTGTGCTCGTACGACTTGATTTATCCAAATTATGATGTGTCAATTTAGGCATTTGGAGTGTGTCTATCTAATCTAAGATTCATCAAAAAGCATGTGATGGAGTGAACTTTTGGAGTATTTGGATACCTAATGAGATATATGGATCTGCTAGTTTAGGTATATCAAGAGTTTCAAGTGTTTTAGTAAAGTCTGAGTGTTAATTGATGTTGATATCATGATTAAGATTCCTAAGTTTATGCCTTTTTGAAGTATATGATTGACAAGTCAAACATGTTAGTTTGGCATCAAATTTGAATAGATGATAGTTTGAGGTGTATAAATCTATGTTTCGAATTTCAAAATGTTTGAAGGTATCTAGAAGAAATTATTTAGGTTTGAATATAATGAAATAATAAATGTATTTTAGTGTTGTGGACTAAGGTTTATTATAAATATCTACTCAAATATTAAGTTGGTGACCAATTTAATAGAATGTTTAACCATATGTTTGAGGATCCATGTACTGGCCTAGTGAGGCTCTAACCTCAGCAATTGGATACATTGGACCATTGAGGAGACTATCTTTATTGCAATGCTTATAGTCTGCTTTAGAACAACAAACTCCCACATCTCTAAGATGCCTGATCGTGGGGTGGAAGGAGTGGGAGACCACATAGTTTTCATTGGCTTTTCGAGGAATGTTGTTCTAGCCCTTAGTTGAGGCATGAGACAAGTGAATTAGAGAGATATATAATTCCCACTTTGTGACTTCTCCACCATGAGTTTTAGGTGAAGATAGATGGAAGAAGTGAGGGAAAGATAAGAAATGACCCAAAGAGGGTGTATGATGGATTTGTGATATAGGAAAGTAAGGAAGGAGTCCATGGATTTCAATCTGGACATCTGTGTTCCTCCCATGGAGATTTCAATAGTAAAAAAACCCCATTTCATCAAAGAAAAAGGAAGAGATCAAAGGAAGAACATGGCTACTCTCCATTGCATTTTGGAATCCAGTTAGATGCATGGATGTCAGACAAAGCGTTTAGAAGCTTTAGGTGTACTCTGGGGATTAACAAGGGTGATTTTCCTTTTGCTCAACTGCAACATCACCTTGCTGACGTAGGCTTCATAGGCACCATGGGGAACAATGCCAGGAGTATCAGGGAGGACTGTCAATGAGTTATCAACTCAAGGAAGCAAGCATGAAGTTTGCAGCACAGAGGATGAGATTTCAACCATTGTTTCCTCATTGGTTCCTTTCTTCACGGTGCCAACTACGGTGCTAGAAACCGACACTCGCATATGATGCGAAGGTGAGAAAGAAATAGGGAGTGGGTAGTTTAATTAGACCAAGTGCTAATTAGAAGACCCAACACACTGAAGGAGACACACCCTCCTAGGGTGACATGGAGGATATGGATTGGCTAGAAAAGGTAAATGGCCATATAATATCAGAATTTGCAATGATCTTGTATAATTCACAAAATTAGTATGAATGTCAAAAAATTACAAGAAAAATACCAAAATTCTCTAATAAATGATTAAAACAACAAAGAAGCATGATATCGATCTTTTTATAGTTAGATCTCACATATCATAAGTAAGAATGGTAATGTTAATATCATGTTTAATAAATAACAAATGAAAACAAAATATGAGAATGCACAGTTAACTCTATAGTATCATATATAATCCACAGGAGTCATCATATGATGATGTTCAAACATAATTTGATGTACATTTCTTGATATCTCGAATTTGATATAAATAGCCCAAAGTAAAATGTAGTAAATATATTTATGGACAATAAATGATAAAAAAATGCAGTATAATCTCATATCAATACATGGAAATTATATTTCATTCTAAGATCATGATCATTTATATGATGAAATTGACTTCTAACATGATTTAAACCCTATTTGACCAATATACATAATAGTAGGGTTTATATATTAATTATGGAAGTAGAATATAATTCATTAAAAAATTAATCCTAAGTTGGAATCCAACATTAGTAACACTAATGCAAGGTCTCATGTGAATTAATAAGAAGGATCTCTTTACACCTACGAATAGGATTAACAATACATACAACAAATAATGAAATTTAGGTATGATGTTAAATAACCAATTTTAATTTGTAATATAGCATTAGGGAAATGACTCCAAGATAAGAATACAAGTAAAAATGATAATATCACAATGATCTAAGTCAAACCCTAAAATGGACACAATAAGGGTTATGATGATAACCTCATGATGGTCCATGTAAACTTGTTTAATTAAGGGTTGACAAGGATATAGTTGATATCAGGGGTTGACCAAGGTTGTAGTTGACATGAGGAATATGTGATGATTAGAATTATCTCAGTTGTAGGTACGCTTTACCTCTTACTTTGCCTACTATTTAGCATGGTCATATTATGTGTCTACAAGTACTTGGAATATGATATTGGATGAATAATTGTTCATGTATGCTACCTTGCTTGATTTCTTGTATATATAATCTTGAACACATGAAACATAATATATTTGTTCCACTATATTGAAGCGCTTCAACTCTTTGCTAGTAAAGTTTTGGAAAGAAAAGTACTTCAACTCTTTAGTATTCAAGTACTTATAAGTTATCTAACTCTTTGGTAGTCTGATCACATTGTGAAATGATCCAACTCTTTGGTAGTTGATGATAAGGCCTTGAGTGAATTCAACTTTTCGCGGTCAAGGAATGAATGATATAATGGAAAATGTTCCTAAAATATATGTTCTCTTTTGCTATAATCATCTTTGATCGAGTATGCTTTTGTTATATTTTCTTATTACTTCCGAGTATTAACTTTATATTATTTCCAAGTCATAGTATCAGAGAGGTATATGAATAACATAGAGTACTCAACACAATATTTTAGAATATTGTGCTGACGTGTACCATTTGTATTCTCTTCTCTAGGTGATGTGGATAGATTGTATTGAAGATCTTGATAGTTTGGAGTTGTGTGTTGCGCATTTATACATATAAACCTATTATATAAAGATCTTATTTTAGAATGTAGTATGTGTATATGTAAAAGTTTACTATGCTATGTGTATTATCAAATGTTTTAACTATTCATTGTGTAAGTATATGTTGAATGATGAGCTTGGGTTGTTGTAGTTTATTTATTGTTCATGTACATGTGCATGTGCTACTCCAGTTTCTTTGACTTCCCCAGTTTCTTTGACTTCCTTTGATTTTCTTCTTCTAGGCCTAGAGTGCGGTGTTTGAATTATAATTCTCTCTGAGATGAGGGTTTTAATTTAGACATCAAACATGTGGTCAAGGTGTTAAAAATTTAGCATTAAGAATAACAAGGCATGCCATTTGCTCATTATGAAACTCAAATTTAAAGAAAAACCTTGAATTTGAAATCTTTAGGATTCGACTAGTTGCATGCTAGAGTCTAGATCTGAACTAGCCTCTAGGTCAAAACCTAGTTGCCTAAGAACCTGGTCTATATTCGTGCTTTCTGTATAGTAATTCCTGAGATGTCATTGTCTCCTTATAATGTAGTTGTATGTGACACTATGTTATTTGGAGATGATGTGCATTGTGGAAAAGAAACCATGGACATATGATGCATATATGTTTTGGGTAGATACACTAGTCTACATTTTGTTCTTACCCTTTTCACTAGGTGGCATGGCACTAGACTCTCTATTATGAGTGGGACACTAAGTTTTCTGATTTGGTTTTGATCCCAATCATCTCGAGTCTCAATATTTTTCTCTAATGTGTATTTTATTGAAAAAAAAACTATATAATATTTGATTGTATATGTAAGTTAAAATGAAAATATGTCCCCATACGTGAACAAGTAGGAGGTAGTCATGCAACTTAAGTGAAAGTGAATGACATCACTCTAGAAGTGATAGTAGTTCTAGATCAAATATCTAAAGCCTTGTTAGAATACATGATAGATGGAATAGACAAAATAAATTTACATGATATGATTTAAGTTTTATATGATGAGATAAGATGGTTTATAATGATAAAGATGGATTTGAGAATTTGAGTTCTAATTCTGATAATTTGACATAGAATTTCATGATGCATGTGCACATGCTTTCATGAGTTAAGATAAGATAAGTTAAGACAAGAATTTAAATCAACATGAGCCTCAAGATCTTTTATGAAGGAGGACCTATAGTGTTACGACCAGTTTTAGGGTCAAATCTAGAGAGGGTGAGACCCACATGGAGAAGTTTAAATAACCCAACCTTCACGATATGAGAAATATGAGAATATGTGTTATGTTATGTCATGAATTAGACTACTCCTTAGTGAATGAGTTAAACTGTTCCATGCATGATTCTTATAGCTCCGTTGACCCTATATAACCCTGTGAAGACTAAATCCTAGAGTTTGAGAGAGACTTCATTGTACATGTGAATATGAATAAGAGAACCTACCATCTGGGTGAGGGAGGGAGAGTCTAAAGACCCTAGAGGAGGCAAGTTGTGTTTGTTTCTATAAAGCCTTATGCTCAGATTGGTGGTTCCCTAGCGTTTATTTATAAGTTAGACTTAGATAAGAATATTTATTGGGTATATATATATATATATATATATATATGAATATTAAGTCACACCATGTTTTGGTTTGTGCTTATGTGGTTATATCTTGTGAATCTATCCACCTCTGCCAATGAGGTAGACTAGAGCACCCTAGACCAAAGAGGAAAGATAAAGCATGTGTTTATGTGACACTCATAGAGATGTGTGAGCTTAGAGAGATTGATCATGACATCACACTCAGGATAAGGGTTAGGAGAACCTCATTTGGACTAGATAAATTTTTGATATAAGTTTAAGCCACTTGTATAAGTTTGTTTAGCACAACCATCATGTAATATGGGTAAGAATGTGATCGAATCTCAACATGTTATATATGGATATTACATGATGTAAAAACTAGTATGGTTTAATATCTCTCCATCTATAGATTATATACCACATACTTGAAAAAGGATGAAATTATAATCTTGGTTAATCAAGTGGTAAGTCACTAATAATGTTCGTAACCAAATATGTAAGTGATATGAGATCATATTGATGATATATGTCAATGATGTGTTAATATTGGTGCTTAGTTAAGATGTTTAACATAGTTTGCAATCATCATAGTGAAATGATGATGACACACTCAATGGTCTAGATGGACAAGTGGGTTAATTGTAACTAACTTCTCATAACATGCACAAGTAAATGTTGAAGCCACTAATTCTTGGGTAAAATGAGGATATAAACCCTAAAATATGAAAGATGACATGACATATATAGAGTTTTAAAACCCTTCCTTCAAGCTTATATGAAGGTTTGGTTCACCCTAGATTCTTAGAAACCTCATGATGGTTAAAAAAGTTCTAAACCTCTTGTTCATGAAGATGTTGCACTTAGTGTGGTGTCCTATGTGTGACCAAAGATCTTTGTTTTGTTTTTCTTGGAGTAAGAGAATGCTAACTTTTGAGGATAAAATTTATTTTTAGATGTACATGACGTGTTAAACTGAATTTTGGCTTAATTTTGAAGATGAAATTTCTTTTAAGATGTGTAGGATGTGATGGAGTGAACTTTTGGTGTAGTTGGATACCTAATGAGATAAACAGATCCATGTGCTTGAGTTATAATGAGAGTTCCAAGTGTTTTGGTAAAGTTTGACTATTGATTGATGTTAATATCATGATTAAGATTCCTAAGTGTATGCCTTTTTGAAGTATGATTAATGAGTCAAGCAGTTGAGTTTTGGCACCAAATTTGAACATATGGTATCTTAAAGCATGGTAAATCTATGGTTCAAATTTAAAAAAGTTTAAGGTACCTAGAAAAAGTTATTTAGGTTTGAATATCATGAAATAATGTATGCATTTAAGTGTTGTGGGCCAAGATTTATGATAAATATCTCCTCCAATTTAAGTTGATGACCAATTTAATAGAAACTTACCCCATAGGTTTGAGGAGCCATAAATCGGCCTAGTAAGTCTCTAACCTCAGTTGTTTGATACATCATACGACTAAAAAGATTGGATTACAGTAGTTATAGTATGCTTTAGAACATCAAACTCCCATGTCTCTGAGATGCCTGATCGTGGGGTAGAAAGAGTGGGAGACCATACAATTTTTCTCATCTTGTTGAGGAATGGAGTTGAAGCCATCATTTGAGGCATGAAACAAGTGCATGGGAGAGATCTAAAAATCCCACTTTGTGACTTCTCCACTGTGAGTAACAGGTGAAGATAGATGGAGGAAGTGAGGGAAGGAGAAGAAGAGGACCCATAGAGGGTGTATGATGGATCTATGATAGAGGAAAGTAAGGAAACTATCTAGGGATTTCAATCTGGGAATCTGTATGCCTCCCATGTAGGTTTTAATGTCGATAAACCCTAGTTCTTTAAAGAAATAGGAAGAGATGATGTGAAGAATATGACTACTCTCCACCACATTTTGGCATCGTAGTCACATGTTTGGATGTTAAGAAAAGATTTTAGAATCTTCAAGTGCACTCAGGGCCAAACAAGGGTGATTTTCCCTTTTGATCAGTCTCAACAAAACCTTACAGAAGTGACCTCCATGGGAACCATGAGGAGGAGTTCAGATGACATCTGGAGTACTTGGGAGACATTTAATACGTTCTCAACTCAGGGAAGAAAGAACAAAGTTCAAACCATAGAAGAGGAGCCGCAAACTATTGTTTCCTTGTTGATGCCTTAGTTCATGGTGACGAATGAGGCACTGGGAATTGATGCTCACTAAGATGTGAAGATGACAAAGAAAGAGGGAGAGAGCAATTTAGCTAGATCAGGTGTTGAATCGGTGGCCCAACACTAGGGGTGTAAAAGTGTGGGTACAGTGCGGGTCTAGCCACACCCATAACCTTACCCGATTTAATTTTGAGGGTTCGATTTCGGTTCTAGACCTGCATTATAAAAATCTAGACCCGCACCATACACGTACCCAAAATAATAGCGATTATTTTGTGCGGGTATATGAGTAAGAGATTCTCTATGTAACATCATATTGTTTAGGTAAGAGAATTTATAGATATGTTCTATTAATTATAATACAATGAAAATTGCTATCATATCGGATGTTAACATGATATAGTTACATTAAATAATGTAATACTTTCTATTTTGAAGATTACTTGAGTTAATTGTTTACATTTTTGTAGTTATCGTGAGAGTGTTTTAATCATGTAGTATGTAATGATATTATTTGATTTTAAGTTTACATATTTTGTTCATAATTGCAATTATAATAATTAATTGTCAATTAGATGACTAGTCTCAACCTTATTATAATTATAGTATGATACAATCTCAAGTATTATATTATTTAGATGAGTAAAATATGATATAAATAACATATTATTTACATAATTATTTACCTACATGTAGAGGGTATGTGGGTCTAGTGGGTCTGGGTGCAAGCATACCCATTAGTAGAACCGCATATTTGTGGGTCCAAGGGTATGCGGGTCCACAAATATGTGGGTACAAAATTTAGACCCATGATGGGTTTTTAAAGGGTCTGGATTTGTGGGTCCGCTGGTCTGCCCATACCCATTTACAGCCCTACCCAACACAAAGAAGGAGCCATGCCCTCTTAGGGTGATGTGGTAGATCTAGATTGGCTAGGAAATGTAAATTCCCATATAATATCAGAAATTGCTATGATTTTGTATAATTCATAGAAATTAGTATGAATGTCCAAAAATTAAAAGCAACATACCAAAATTCTCAAGAAATGAGTAGAACAATAAAGAAGCATAATTTTAGTCTTTTTATGAATTCTCACTGATCATATGCAAGAATGATAGTGCTAATATCATGTATAATAAATAACAAATAAAATTATGAGAATACACACATATCTCTAGAATGTCATATTTAATCCATAGGAATCCCCATAATATGATGATGTTTGATCATAATTTGATATACTTTGCTCGATATTTCCAATTAGAGATAAATAACCCAAAGTAAAATGTAGAAAATATATGTATGGTAAATAAATAATGGAATATGTAGTTGATCACTCCTTTCAGGAGGATCAGACCTTAAATTTATAACCTGAAACCTTCAAGGACCCCCGCAACTTCATTACGGGGTTGAAGTAGATATACGGGTTGAATACAGGGATGTGGTGATGTTTAGGATGCTTATGATATTGCTCTTAAGTCAGATAAGCCAATCCGATAATAGATAAAAGTAAGGAGCTAGAACTAGTCTAGCATGTTATCACGAATTAAAGCAAAACAAAAAATAAAACAGAGTCTGTAGGATTCTACTAATAAAAAGGAAGGAGTTCTTGGCTATTCTACTAATCAAAAGGAAGGAGTTCCTGGCTATGTAACCACAAGCTGGGTAGTCTATGCACCCGTTCTCAGGAGTAGACAACCCTCGAACACCGGAGCAAACAACATACATCCAAACATGGTATGTACTTTGGTACCTATTCCCGTGTGGTCATCCCACTCGCTCTCGTGTAGCGTGACTAAAACCCATCAATGATATGAAACCTCTCTCAAGGGTTATAAATCAACACCCTAGAATATTCTACATACCTTCTCAGGACTAGAATACTCTGTGATGCTAGGAACAGGTGTGATCTGTGCAAAACCAGGTAGTGGGCCCAACCTAGCCAAGATTTATGATTCTACACATATCACCTCAAACCATCCTCCTTTTATATTTTGATCCAAACCACCTTCTCTTATCTATTTCTACAATGAATCTCTCGAAATAGGTAGAAATAAAAGTTCAAGCAAGAGAGAGATCAACCAAATTAGCAATCATAACCAAAAAGAGAAGATATAACAGTTAACATACTAGATCTAAATTAAAACTTCTTGATCAAGGTAAAATACATAAACATGCCAAAAACGGGCTTCATAGCCAAGAAGGAGGTCAACTAGCCATGGACAAGCAGAGTTCACACTGAACAAAGATGAAAGAACATCATTTGTACGGAAACAATGGAGAATAGAAGAAGAAAGGAGAGGAAGAAGAGATTTAGCCCGTAGAGGAGAGGTGGCTCTCACTCCTTAGCCTCTGTATAGGTTGGATCTCATCTTTGGGTCATTCTCCTTGGTATTCTGGACTCCTTGGCCTCCTTTCCCTCTAGACCTGCCTCGAATTACGGCTTGGTGGGTCGATAGAGGTGGAAAATGATAGTTGATCGTAGGAAATGAGTGGATGATGGTAGAAGATGGTGGAGGATGGAAGCACACTGAAGAGGCAGGCGTAGGGTGAGTACTTTAGCTTTATCAGACCTCTGGACTCTCCCACGGGGCTCTGGGAACCTCTAATGTTGGAACCTAAAACTCCCGATCGTGGAACCCCCCTCCAGGTCGTGAGGGGTAGGTATGTATAAGTTAAGGCAGGCCTGTGGTCGCAGACACACCACGCCCGAGGAAAGTTCTATGGTTGTGGTAGATGACTCAGTCTCCCCATGGTCACAGTCCTACTTGCCACGCCACGGTCATGGTCGGGCTATTATCAAGGTTGATTCTGCGGTTGTGGCCAACCCCGCGGTCGTAGTGGATGTTGCGGTCATCGTCGACCCTGCAATTGCGATGTCGGTTCTGGTCGTAGTCGAGGTTGATGCCTCGGTCACGGTCCTACTTGCCACAGTTGCGGTAATGATGGATGGAAGCCTAGCTGCTGCAAAAACTATATGTCAGGGGAAAATCTTAGGGATAGATGTATTTTTAGGTTTAGTGCCCGCAAGTCCCAAAATTGTCTAGTTGAGAAAATTTATCTACGAAAAGATACAAATTACTAAAAGATAAGAATCTAGGGTTATTTTGGGCATATTAAGGCTATAATGAAACAAAACCATAAATAAATGCTTAGCATAAATGCCTAAATTTGGGTGCTATCAACAATATAACCTCATATCAGTACATGGAAACTTATATGTAATTGTATGATCCTGAGGATATTTATGATGATGATGATGATGATAATGATGATGATGATGACTTATAATATGATATAAACCCTAATTTGACCAATTTACATAATAGAAGGGTTTATGTATTAATTATAGAATTTGAATATAGTGCTTCACAACATTGATCTTAGGTAGGAATCCAACACCAGTAACATTAATATTAGGTCACATGTCAATATATAAGAAGGATGTTGATAAACCTAATATTAGGATTAAAGATGCATAAAATAACAACAAAAATTGAGATATAATGTTATGATAACAAATGCTAGTCTAGAGTATAGCATCTGGGAAATAATTCCAAGATAAGAATAAAAATAAAAATGAGAATATCATAATGATCTAAGTCAAACCCTAAACTGGACACAAAATGGGTTATGATGATAATATGATTATGGTCCATGTAATCTTTTTTAATTAGGGGTTGACAAGGATATAGTTGATATCAAGGGTCTATGAAGGTTGTAGTTAATGAGGAATATGTAATGATTAGAGTAATCTCATTTGAAGGTTTGTTTTACCTCTTACTTGGACTAGTGTTTAGTATGGTAGTATTATGTGTGTATAAATACTTAGCATATGGTATTGAATGTGTCATTGTTCTTGTATGCTACCTTGTTCAACTTTCTATATAAATATAATCTTGAATAAATGAAACATAATATTTCTGTTCCATTATATCAAAGCACTTCAACCATAGTAAAGTGTTGGAAACTAAAGTACTTCAACTATTTGGTAGTAAAATACTTAAAAGTGATCCAACTTGTTGGTAGTCTGATCACATTATGGAATAATCCAATTCTTTAATAATCAGTCATAAGGCCTTCAGTGCATTCAACATTCGATAGTCAATACATGAATTATATAATGAGAAATATCCCTAAAATATATGCTTTTTTTTTAATAAACATATTTGCTCAAGTATGCTTTTGTTATATTTCTTTATTATTACCAAGTATTAGCTTTATCTTATTGCCAAGTCATAGTATCATAGAGCTATATGAATAACATACCAAACTCAAGACAATATTTTAGTATATTTTGTTGATGTGTACCACATGTAATCCCTTAGGTGACATGGAGATGCGATCTTAAAGACCTTGATAGTTGGTAGTTATGTGGCTAGCATAAGTAAAGGTGGAGAAATTATATAAAGACCCTATTTTAGAATGTAGTATGTTCATACGTAAAAGTTTATTGTTCAATGTGTAATATCAGATGTTGTAACAATCCGTTGGATAACTGCGTGTTGAATGGTGAGCATGTGTTTTTATGGTTTTTTTATTATTCATGTGCATATGATACTTTGGTTCCTTTGACTTCCTCTGATTTTCTTCTTCTTGGCCTGGTGTGCGGTATTTAAATTAGGATTCTCACTGGGGTGAGGGTTCCAATTTAGATGTCACACATGTATCCAAGGTGTTCAAAATATGAGGACATATCAAAGCATTGGAGACAAATAAGTGAAATGTTTTAGTCATTATTAAAACAAGGGATTAGTCAGTTTAGACATTGAATCAACATTCTCTCCCTTTTTGAAGATGAGAAACCATTCTACAAATATACTACAAGTGTTCTAACTAAAATAAATAATATCATCCCTTTGGATAAATCTGGGGGAACCAATGAATTGAGTACATATGTCCCTCTCAATTTATGCCAATTGAGTTTATACACCCCGCTCAATTTGCATTATTTATCTTTGAAGGTTAGCTTTCATAAGATTTATATAAACTATGTCTTCTCCTCATTTATGTCTTCTCATATATGTGTTCCCCCCTTTACATAAGACATGACTTCACCCCATCAGTCAATTCAGAAGGTGGGGGTTGGAAGAGCTTAAAACACAACATGTTTAGAAAGAAGAGTAGAAGAGCAAAAGAAAAAGGGCTTTTCCAAACAATGTATGTAAAGATAATGAAGACATGCATTTTAACAACCTTAGAAGTAGTTCAAGCAAGAATCAAAGGTAGGTATGAAATCAAGTACTCAAGATAGTATATATGCAAATCAAAGAGCAAGTTTGAGTATGTATAATAGAAGATACAAGCATCACATGTATTTGGATGAGCTAGAGTTACATGTACATGGTCTAATAGTAGAAAATATCACAAGTTAGGACTACTAGTAGGAACTAGGTCGCAAAAGATATGCATGTTAAAGCATACTACTACTAGAAAAAAGAATAGAAATATCCATACCAGGGAATTGTGATACAAGCATCACATGTATTTGGATGAGCTAGAGTTACATGTAGATAGGCTACTAGTAGAAAATATCACAAGTAAGACTACTAGTAGGAACTGGGTCACAAAATATACACATGTTAAAGCATACTACTACTAACAAAAAGAACAGAAATATCCATATGAGGAAATAAGAAATTTAGGAAGCATGGTTGGATATTAGTCACTAGAAAGAATGCTTCACTACCAAAAGATGATTACCACTAAGAACTCAAGGTTGCATCAAGACTAGATATTCAACTAGAAATATGTACCATGCTAGAGCACAAAAAAAGAAAGTTAAAGAATAGCCTAGAGTTCCCATGGGATCATACTCAAAGCATGCATAACAGGTCAAGACAAGTTATTGCATATGTATAGAGATACCAAAATCAAGAGAAATTATAAACATCGAATTGTATACAAGATAGGAAATTTAAAGAATGGAAATATGCATATCATAAACATGTACCAAGGGGGGGTGCCAATAGAATAAGGGTATTGGTTGAGAAAATCTAGTTGAGAGGGAAATTCTCATCCAATAGGCTATATGTATATCGAGTCCACAATACTGTCAGTTGATTTTTTACGTTCAACTTCTCAATAAACAATAGCTTTTGGAAAACCCCCATGGTTCCTATTGATCGAGATACTTCAGGACAAAATCGACCAATAGTAGCAGATCACAAACACCAAGTATACCTGTCAGTCAACTTTCCTTAGGAAAACCTCTGCCAACAACAACTATTGTCCAAAAATGTACGTTTAACATAAAAACATATCTAGAAGCATGATAAAAAATATAAACATTGTCAAAAAATGTTTAAGCAAGTTAGTAATGCACTATGAAAGCTTCAAGGATAGTTCTTGAGAAGTAGAGTGATGAGAATCACAACATGCTAATTTTTAATTCAAAAAACATATGTAAAGTGCATACAAACTTGGTAAAACAATGACAAGTGATTCAGACAACGGTTTAGCTGAGTTGCCCATGTAATAGTACTCAATAAAATTGGTTGTATGATTTAGGCAATGATTGCATAATCAAAATACCATCCATAACACAACACTCTATGACTTGCACCATGCTGCCTTGAGTGTCAATTAAGAAGGACACTCTCTTGATCCTAAAGGGGCTCCTCCCCTCTCCCTTCCTACCTGATATCAATCCCATAGAATTAACATGATCTTCCATCAACATAAAATCTTGGAGTCAAGCTCTTGGTGGTGCACAAATCTTCAAGCATCATGAATTTGCCCCACCCCAGTGGAAGGATGGTAAAACAGTTGTCTCCATTGAGGACTTTACCTATGAGGCTATGGAGAAGTTTTGGGAACACACTTCCATCCTTTATGTGATGGACAAACACCCTTATTACTATCATATACTTTCCTAGATAAGGAGGGTTTGGAAACATAAAGGAGGTTTTGATCTCTTCTCTAAATATGGTAAGTTCTTTCTCCTATGATTCAACTCAACAGAAGACAAATTGAACATCGTCGATGGAGGTTCACGATGTTGTGATAATCGGATAGTGGTTATCAAATATTAGAAGACTGGTGATAATCTCCAAAAAGTCTTCTTTAGCATGACCCAAGTTTGGATCAACAAACCCATCATGGGCAGGAATTGGTCTCCTAGAGTTGTAGGTATTTTTGTTGGCGGCGTAGGGATGTTGCTGAGAATAGACTACAAATCTATTGGCCAAGAATCTCTAGGGAAAGCCCAAGCACTGGTGGAGATAGATGCTAAACAAGAACCTCCTAGTGAGATCTGGGTCAACATGAAGAAGATGGAACCTACATTAGTTAACATCAAGTATGAACACGTTCCTAATCGTTGCTCTGATTGTAAAGTCTTTGGTCACAATGATTGTGATTATCCCCTGAAACCTCGTATAGAGGTCCCTATCTAGAAGAAAATCCCTAAAGCTTAGGAATACATATTAGTTGGTAAAGTAAGATAGCAAGTAACAATTATTCTCAAGACAAATACATCTCGACCAACTACTGATTTTCTAATCTAAATGAGGATGCACATATTGTTGAGGATGGACATACGATTGAAGACAATGTCAATGACTCTTGGGTTTTCAGTGATGCTTCCCCAAAGGTTAATACAATTGAGACAGAGAAGACTATATATGATCAAGGAGATATACCTAATAAAGACTCTGAGATATATACTAATACCGACTAATCAAGCCCAAATAGGACTTTTGAAGACAACAATAAGGTTGAGGCTTCATCCAGCTCCAAAAAGATGGGAAGTGGTACTAGCAAAGATTTACATATCTTCAAATAGGTGAAATATATATGATTTGGGTATAAGTGGGTTTGGAATAGGTGAAATCAATAAATATGTAAATCTAATTATATATGATTTATTAATTAGCCATATATTGACCATAATTATAATAGTTGTTTTTTTATTATTTAGTTTATTATAGATTAGAGTCATAGTCAAATTTATAGGGAAAGCAGATTGGTAACTTTACAAATATTAAAACTTGTAATTCAAAGACAATAATGTAAACGAAAAGGGGACTATCAAAACACTAATATGTATTAATCACCTGAAGTCAGTTTGGAGAGACCTTGGCTGCTCTGCGTAGCTTCATCTTCGACAGTTCCAAAGACAGTGGTGAACATCGGGCCTCCTCCTTCCCCCACCCTCTTGACCCTATTCAGCCGCAAATACTTTGCCTCCAAGCCTCCTACCATGACTATGGAGGAAGGATCCTAAGTTCTCCTAGAAGGATCTCAACAATTTTCAACAAGACCCATCTCAGGCACAATAGTCCAAGCCATAACAAGTTAGTGGTCAATCACAATATTAGCAACATGGATCCCAATAAGATTGACTATATTGATGAAATGCTCGGGAAGCTAGTCAGCCAAAATGAAGTGCTTATCGGTCAAACACAAAGAAAACTCTAGAACAAAGGGTCATAGATCTACAACACTGAAACGCAAGTTTCACAGATAGTATCAAAAGTGATCACATTGAAGTAGCCAAGCTAGCAGGGTTTTCCAGACAACACCAATGTGCCTTATGGAAATCAACAAGTCAAGGCAGGTTTTACTCCTATGGCAAGAAATTGCTAAATGGTGCACCATCTAGTCTAGAAGTAAGTGAAACCACAGGAGCTCCAAGTAAGGCCATTGAAGTGGATGTAGATGAACCAGATGTTATAGTAGAGGAAAAGACAACTGAGAAACATGTTGATGATGTAGAGGAAATAAGGAAAAAAGCATATATCCCACATCACTAGAGAACACCAGTGACCCCGGTGCCTTTTCCAAATAGCTTGAAGGTGAAGAAAGTGGACGAGTAGTTCAAGAAGTTCTTAGGTGGTTTTAGAAAATTATCCGTCAACATTCCACTCATTGATGTGATTGAGAAGATATCATCGTACGACAAGTTCTTGAAAGACATAAGTACCAAAAAGAGGAGGATACCTAATATTGAGCTAGTAGTGTTGAAGTAACATGTGAGCTTGTTCATTCTGGGAACACTACCTCCAAAAAGACAAGATCCAATTTGTTTCAACATTACTTGCTTCATAGGGAAAACCAAGTTTGGAGAAGCTCTTTGTGATTCAGGGGCAAGCATCAATCTCATGCCCTTGTCAACATTCAAGAAGCTTGGTCTCAAGGAGTCTAGGGAAAGAAATATGACTATTCAATTAGCAAACAACTCTGTGGTCAAGCCATCCCACATCTGTGAAGATTTTCTGGTAAAGGTAGACAAATTTTTTTACCATGCACATTTTGTGGCGATGGAAATGTAGAATGATCATGGCAATGAACTCATAATTGGAAGGTCATTCTAAGAGACAACTGATATGATTTTGGATATGAACAGAGGACTTTTGACTATGGGTATCAAGGATGTTCGGTTTGGGATCAATATGTATGATTACTCCAAAAGCACAGGGGACAAAGCATAGTGCAACATGCTGCAACAAGTGGAGGAAAAGATATCCTTACTTTTATGGAAGCCATCTCTTGACATGACCCACGTGATGACTAAGGTAGACAAGGGAAACCTGGCAGTTTACATCATGGAAAACACCAAGATGGTTTCATTAGCAAAAGTAGTACGCTACCCAGAGGATGATGAAGATGTTTATTGCCCAGCAACTATAGAGGAGGTCACTGTTGAATCTCTCGTGTAAGAATATCCACAGTTACCTTTGCATGCATGTTTGGTGACTCTAGTAGAATGATTGTACACACAACCACTCTTTGAAAGAGTGTGTCTTATTACTGAAAGTGCTACCCTGGTACTATAAAAAGAATTTTGAATATCTTAGACCGCCTCCTCCACCATTGCTCCCATCCTTGTTGAGCCCACCTGATTTGGATTTGAAGCCACTGCCGCCACATTTAAAGTATGTCTTTCTGGCCGCACAAGATAAGCTTCAATTTATTATATCATCATCCTTGAGCAGTGAGGAGGAGAACCATCTACTAGTTGTTCTGAAGAACCACCAAGTCGCATTTGGGTGGTTGGTAGTAGATATCAAGGGAATATCTCCTAGCCTATTTCAGCATAAAATCTGGCTAGCAGACAAAGCCAAGGTGATAGTTCAACCGTAGAGGCGACTCAAGCCCATCATGACTGAGGTATTAAGGAAAGAGGTAGTCAAGCTCCTATTGATAAGTATAATTTATTCTATTTTTGATTCTATGTGGGTGAGCCCAAATCAGGTAGTTCCAAAAAAAGTGGGGATTACTCTCACAACCAATTCTATGTGTGAGTTAATTTTAAATAGGTTAGAGATGGTGTGTCTTGTATGCATTGATTACAGACAATTGATTTTCACCACTTTAAAGGATCACCTTCCCCTTCCATTCATTGACTAGATTCTAGACTGACTCACCGGTCAATCACATTTTGTTTCCTCAATGGGTATTGTGACTATAATTAAATTTTAATTGAGCCAAAGGATCTGTAGAAATCTACTTTCACATACCCTTATGTCACATTTGCATATAGACGAATGTCGTTCGTCCTTTGTAATGCACTCGCCACCTTACAACAATGTATGCTTGCTATTTTTTCTGATATGGTGGAGCAATTCATGGAGGTGTTCATGAATGGTTTCTCAGTGTATGGGGAGTCATTCAATGATTTCATGTATAATCTAGATAGGGTTTTATAAAGGTGTAAGGACACTCACTTAGTCTTAAACTGGGAGAAATGTCATATGATGGTGAGTGAGGGCATGGTGCCTGGACACAAGGTGTCCAATTAGGGTAAGGAAGTCGATCCAATTAAGATAGAGGTCTTCTCCAAGCTACATCCACTGACATTGGTGAAGGAAGTGAGGAGCTTTTTATGACATGCTGGGTTTTATCGTTGGTTAATCGAAGACTTCTCAAAAAGTGCAAAACCTCTTTCAGAATTACTAGAAAAGGATGCCAAATTTTATTTTGATAAAAGATGCTTGAAAGCTTTTGAGGTGTTAAAGGAAAAGTTGATCTCTGCACCCATTGTGCAGGCTGTGGATTGGATCCAACCATTTATCTTAGACTCTATTTGTTCACATTCTGAATCAGTTGATCAAGTTCAGCCAATGTTCATCCAACGTTGTTTAAGTTGACTCAACACTTGAATCGGTCGTCTTAAAACTTAAGTCGGTTGACTCAAATTCTCAATCAGTCATTTTTCATCAAGGGTTGTATAAATTGAATACCTAAACACTTTTGTAATCAAGTTAAGCCTTATTCATGAGTAAAATCCTATTCCAAGTGTATCCAACATGCATGACCCTATAGGTACCGAGTTATGTTGTCAGCCAATGTCAATAACTAACTTATGACATCACTGTGGGGAATTTGGGGAGATAGATAAGGAAGTAGAAACAAAATTTTAAAGCTCAGTTTCCCTAAACAACAAGATCGTGTCAATAATAATGTATCGAGGAAGGAAAGGTTGCAAGGTTATACTTAGTCCTAGAGAAATTCTAGTGATATTACCCTTGCAGAAGCATCATGCTTCTTCTTCAAGAAATAGTTCACTCCTTTAGCAGCAACACTCTAAATATTTGTCTCCACTGACCTCCTGGTGCTACACCATGGACAATGATTGGAGGTGTCCTCCAAGTGATAGATAACAACCTCCCACCTCTAGAGTATTCCATGCAGACCATTGGGAACTCCATGTTGTGCTACCAGAGCCAACAAGAAGGAGTTGTCCCTTTCAAATGTCAACCTACTAGAGTTGATATGCTCTCCTACAATTGTCTCTCCCTTTCTATCCCTCCCTTTATCGGGTAGGACTAGCTTGGGCTCTCTGTTGGTTACCACAATCAGAGATCTCAACAATTATCAAAGCCAATTCTTATGTTCTGAGAAGCCCTTGGTACCCCTTTATTTATAGGATAGGCAAGATTCAGGGTTCCCAGACTGTGCAGGAGTCAAAAGGGTCAAATTCAAAAATTTCTAGAACATGCACATAGTAGGTTCGCAAAACCCAACTAACCAATTCATGAAGTTTCTGGTTCTGAATCACATTGGTATTCAATGTATGATTAATGCACAACATTTTTCAACACCATTCCTTGATCCAATTGAATTAACCATTGAACAAGGAGGTTCGTCCCAAGAACAAGTAGTTTGCAACTTGTGAAATGGCTATCACACAACTTGGTTCAACCATTGAGAAGCCAATGTTGATTTCAATTGATCTAACACTCCAATCGATTGGTTCAGTACTTATCCGATCGGTTTAGAGTCCAGTCAGTCAAATTTGAATTTGTGTTGTTTAACTGAATACCTAAACACCTTTAGTAATCAATTTAAACATCATTCATTAATATACTCCTTTAATCCAAGTGTATCCTATGTGTGTGACTCTATAGGTCCAAATTACATTGGTAGTGAATTTCCATAACCACTTATGACATCACAAGAAATGATAGGTATGTAGCAACAAGTCATTGATACCCTAGTATTTTATAAATTTGGAGAACAACTTCAACCTACAATATGTGATCAATGTTACCATGATTGTATAGTTCCTTTGTCTTCGATATTCAGATTGAACCCAAGGGATGGAATCTTCATCCTCTTCAATGTTCAATCCATTTTCCTTGAACTAGAGAAGACTATCTGAGATGCACATGAGATCACATATAATTTATAGAGTCACATAAGTATGTCATACATTTCTCAGTCTCTCTTATCAAGAGGTCTAGATATCAATCTCCTGGGATACATCCTATCTACATCACTCACACTCTATCCCCATGTGTCACAATGCACCCAAGCACCACCTTTATGGCAACCCTTTTTTAGGATCACGATGGATTATGTCAAAGTACATGAGCGACATGTGATAAATGTAGTTACTTCAGGTCTATGAACCATAATCATCTTTATCAATATGAGAGTTCATTCTTAAAACCATTCCATGGTCTCCATGTATCATTTTCATGGTGGGTCTATCAGATACACTGCTGTCTAACATGTCCTATATGCTTGAATTGATATCATATATCATGACACTGAGACTTTATCATCAGTCAAGACACACTCTAGTCTAATGTATTACTATTGTATGTTTTCCTTCCACAATAATATACAACTAGGGACGTAACAAGAATGTATGCATTGTTATCATACACATGATCTCATTATTCAGGTCCTCACCTAAAGGCATATGTCATCGAGTAACATTATTCTTTAGACATCTACTATGTCAGTGTTATCATCTCATGTTGAGACCAACATAACACACAAAATTACCTCTATTATTATCAAATTAGGCATTTAATGCCACATTCCAGTCATCACATGATTGGCTCTTTGGGCATACATACTATCAAACTCCCACTTGCACTTAGAGACAATCACCCAAGAATATTATTCCAAGTGATCTTAACATGTACACCACATTTCTATTGCGCAACCTCTTTTATAGAAGGTTAGCAATGTTTGCTTCAAGTCGGTATATTACAAGTTTCACATATCCTCATTATTCGACTACTCGTATGAGACAGAAGTGTCATCATATGTTGTTGATTGCCTAAACCAAATTAGTTTTAATTCTTATATGTCTCAACTCATCAGTCACCTGCAAGTGTACAAGATAAATTGTGATCTAGGCTAACTAGGCACAACAGAACTAATGTTCAACAAACTAAGTCAGATTACAACAGTAGAGTTGATAGAAATTAACTAAAAGATAAGTAAACAACAAGAGGACTTAAAATTAAAAGTTGAAATCATATTTTAGTGATTCTTGGACATAATATTTGATTAGCACAGCATCACATCAAGTGCAAATATGAAATTAAAGCATGCCATTAATCTTCTAGGAGGTTGCCATCATCATGCACCTCCTGACGACAAGAGATGGTTCTCAACTTCACATAACACTTTTGTGTCTATGCTTAGATTCGAACACAACCTTGAACCCTAAACATTCTCCAACCACTCTCATGCTCAAGAGCATGTTTCTATGAGTCCTACTCCTCACTCCCTCATACATCCTCCTTAATAGAAAAAGGAAGCATAAAAATGTATTAAAGGTAGCCAGCCAAGCATACAAGTAGTAAAATACTGTAGGAACTCATGAAGAAGAAAATTAACTAACATTAAATATAAATTCCAAGTTCACATGAGTCATGGCATGGGAGTTACTCTCTCATGCCCAAGAAGAAGGTTCCACTTGCACATAATGGAGAAACACAAGTAGATTGTAGAATTTGTAGAGTTTTTCATAGATAAAGAGAAGAAAGAGAAAAGGTAACCAAAGGTGAAGTTTAGAGGAGTAGAACTCTGACTAGAAGATGAAACTCCACACTTGTAACTACTTCAAATCAGACAATCTTCACACCCAAGAATCTTTAATGAGAAGAAAAGCTCTGCTACACCTTTTGGAGATGGCATGGTGAAGAATGGAGGTTCTTTCCCAAGAAACCATTTCTTCCTCTCCAAAATTTCCCTCTCCTTTCTCTAGAACTTTTTCTGGTAGAAAAGTGTATCAAATAATAAGTGATAACTACCCCAAGTGGTAGCACTCATTTTTTAAACGAGGGGAAATTGCTAGTAAAATCTATAGAAAATTGATAAAAACATGACATGTCTTTGTGGAGACACGTTGTATGACCAGATACTGAATTGCTTCTTCGTGGCAAGTACACATCATGTTCCAGTAGAGAAACATTGTGTATCTAGATACTAGAGTCTATCTGGGCCAATAGAATACGTCGTGTGCTAATAAACACATGATTGTTGCATTGGCAGAAAGTTGAAGTTGACCTTTGAACGTGCAGACACATTGTGCCTTAATGATGACATGTCTTGTCTCTTTCTCTGTAGTTTGGGGATGAAGGCCTCTGGAAAATTACACAACCATATGGTGTGTTCTTTTCTTTGTGACGCCTTTCTGGAAAGTTACACAGCATGTTCTAAATCATACACGACGTATCTTTTGTTGTTTCTTCAAGATTAACTCTGAGTCAGCTACAAATCACTAGGGGATCCAACTAAGGTTGGATTTGGGTTGGATTATCTTCATTTTGTCATTCTTAACATGTATCTATGATCAACATCATGAAACAAGTAAAATAACTAAAAGATGGCAAGTTACGTATGATTATAGGCTAAATGGAAGACAAAATGAATTGAATTTGTGTGTGAATGCATGAACAAAGTAGATATGAAATGCATACATCAAATCCCCCTAAGTTTGAACTATTGCTTGTCCTCATGAAAAAAGAGCATAGGAACAAAAATGAAGTAATTGTCAAGCTCATGCATAGTGAAAATGAAATGAAAGATGTTTAGGAGGTCAGACCAACCATAATCATAAAGTTCATATTCACAACCTTAATTTCAACTCAGACATCAAAGAAAGAGAATTAAGTTCAACAAGGGTGGTAACACTTTAAATGAAACATTCAACTAGGCAACACTAAATGGAACTTGGATGACCAAGCCAAACAATCAATGAATCTGCAGCAAAACTTCAGCTATTAGGGATGCAAAAGATGGAAACCTAATTAATGTTAACAAATTTTAAATTTATCTCCTTGTTTTCCAAAAAGTTATGGTATCATACTAGGGGTCCCACCACTCAACTGCTAATATAGGCTTATGCACATGAGGAGTGTCGGTTGGGGTACTTTACACTTTTTTTAGGTCATGTCACCTAACCGTCATGGTCAGATCGGACATACACCAGGTTAGTAAGTCATGTGGGAAGTTTTAGCCATCTTTTATGGGGTAATTAAGGTGAAGCAAACCAAAAAGGGAATTTGGATTGGTCATGGGTTTCACTTTGTTTTCCCCAGAACAAAGGAGAGTTAAAAAAAGCAACATTAGCTAGATTCCATTCATTTGATTTGATTTTTTTTCATTGAAAAGGGGTGGTTGTAAAATAACTAAAGGTTTGGAAAAGGCATCTCGTGTTCTATGCAGCATTACAATGTTGAGATATTCACAAAATTTGTTACCAGTTACATGTATTAGACAATCCAGGATGAAAAAGATGAAAATTTAGGCTACAAACATATATATGAAATTAAGCACATGTTGGTGACCAGAAAGTTCCATTTGATTCATGCATGCTCTTATACAATTTTTTCAAATGATATTTCTTATTAGGGAGGAGAAGATAGTTCAAAGTTGGAGTAAAAACAATTCATTACACAAGATAAGCCTCACATTACACTAAACTTGCCTTGAGAAAAGTAGAAATTAAAAATAAGATCTAGAGAACTAGAGAAAAGATAATGAAAATGACTAAACAACTACACTACATTACTGATGGGTTGCACCCCCATAAGATTGAATTTTGTAGTGCACTCACTACATCAATCAAACCTAAGGTAGAAGCAACCAGTTACCTATCATGGATGATATTAGCAAGAGGGGTCAATGCCCCCATGAACAGTAGTGAAGTACTGGTTGAGCAAGTCATCATCATTAGGAATGTTGATCGACATGGGCTATGGAGTACGATTTGGTTGTAGCTGGTGAGGGTGAGACACCCAATAGTTTCCATGGGAGATGTTCCACATATCCATGCACTGGACCATCTCATGCATGCTGACGCATCAGATCTAGGTGGCTATCTAGGTGGTCAAAATGTTGTTGAGTATAGACATAAAGATGCCTAACATATTGCATAGCCCAAGTGTAGTCATTATTTGTACTTGTGGAGGGTGGCGGTGGATCTGTGTTTGGTTGGGTTGTGGCTGATGCAATAGGTGCATTTGGAGAAACTCTCTCCTCAGGAACATCATCATCTTGGCCAGTGAGGTCAAACTTCCAATTTTCTTTATTTGTTAATGTGATGATCCCCAAGTTAGGAAGATCAATGTACTAATCATCATAAAAATATTGTGTGAACTTTGTGACATCATTGTGGACCTTAGAAATTAGACCAAAAGAAAGTAAATACTGTATATCCACCAGGTTCCTCCCTGGTATAGCCCCAAGACCTGTGAGGTCTGCGCCCAGCTTTCTAGCTAGGTGTGTGATCAACCCACCACACATTATGTCACCAAATTCTCTCTTCTTGATTTTATTTATATCAAAGAACCTATCAAAAATTAAACAACTTGCATTGATCTAAAAATCATATACCATACCCTACAAAAAAACAAATCTTACTTCCCGCACATGCCTTGGGTTTCCTCTTAGCAAAGACCCCTATGTTGAGGAGTCAGTTGACGTATCTGAAGATTGGGTTATGAATGGAAATTTCCCTATCCTTCTTAGCCTCATGTCTCTCCCCATTATTGATCTCACTCCAGAAGACATCCCTATCAAAAGCTGGAGGGTAAGCTAAAACACCCTTGTAATGGCACTCTAAGAGCTCACATAATCTCTTGAAAGTGATTCTATAGCTTTGCCCCCAAAAAGAAAAAAGTGATGAAAGAAAATAGTTCAAACCAGTTCTTTGGGTCCTCCTCATCCTTTAAGGTAGTAAGAAACTCATAAACTAGGTGAGGATACATTTTTCTCACCGTGCAACAGATGTAATTCAAACCCATCTGATTGATGTGTTCCTTGACTCCATCCTTGTATCCCAAGGCTCCCATTGTTTGATCGCATGCAAAACGAGTAGGGAGGACCCTATAAAAGATGAGGAATTGATGAGTGGGGTCTTCCTTTGTAGTCACATTGAACTGATTTGTGGATAAATAGGTGGGGGTTGACGATGAGCTTGGTTCATGCTTGTGGTTTGACATTTGCCTGGACGGGGCCATTGTTGTTGAGAATTGAGTGAAACAGTCTGAGACACTACCTGTCTAATTATAGACACATTGTTTTTATGAAAGAAAGGTTGAAAAACAAAGGGACATAAATGATGTGTCTTCAGGAGGAGACAGTGTGTACTTGGAGATCAACGCCGTCCACAGCAAAATGAGGGTGATTTCTTTGCACGACATGACTTCCACTTCTCACGACATGTCTTCTCTAACTAGTGTTGAAGTGTAGGTCTATGGAGGTGGTGAGGGAGTTGATTTTCTTTACTGAGGTAGAGAAGAAGCTTGTAACAGTGGTGGAATCATGGTGGAGTCTTGGGCGGTGTCCTCGGCTAGAGAGGTGGCTGCTGCTTTGGATGGGTGAAGGCACAAAGTTGCTTCAGAGCAGTGTTGGGCGGAGACACTATTAGAGTCATCACTCAGATGTGGTGGATTCACACATGAATGATATGATGTGCACACAGTTGTAAGACATGTTGATTGTTAATGGAAGTGAGAGAGGCAGTTGGATATTGGGGTTAAAATCTTGATTTCTCAAAAAAAGACACATGTACTCTTGTATACACGACGTGTTCCCATGTACAAATCTCCTACTCCTTTTAAAAATCACATTGATGAATAGGACACTATCCATTTAAAAAATGTTTTGTAACTTTCTAAGAGTCTAGCTTGAAGTGGCCAAACTAATAACAACACAACGTGTACAAATAAAGACATGACATGTGTTTCTCTAGAAAAATGAGCCATACGAATGAACATTGGGACACACTATGTTTGATTTAAAACACATCGTTTAACATTCTAGATGTATGCATAGTGCTCTCAATCCGATAATGACACGACATGTTCAAATAAAAACACATCATGTATTTTTTGAGAAAAACATATTGCATTGGAATGATCTGGAGGACACACCGTGCTTGATTAAAAACACACCATGTGGGTTTCTAGCTACTGTGCACGCCGTGTTGAAAATAGAACACACCGTGTTTTGTTGAGTTTTTGTATAATCACTCATATGTTCGTGGTGGACACGACGTGTGCAAATAAAGACGCATCGTGTCTTCCTGAATTTCTATAGAATTGTCATCTTTTGGTCAACACCTATATGATGATGATGTGTGTCTATGAGGGTCTACATTATTACATTCATCCATGACAAGTTATTTTTGGAAATGAAAAATGTTATTAGTTGAAACTAATTAAAGAAATCTATCCTAATTTGGGGTCAACTCCCTCAAGTTGCTCCGTTTGAAGTCTAGAGTGAGACTCTTCAGCTCTAGGATCATGCATCTTGGAGGGAGTAAGAGACTGATCAATCTCTTCCCCATCATTGTACAACTTGCATCTTAACCGTGAATGTTGATTGCTTCCCTTGTAGCTCTACTATCCCATAGGGATGGACCTTCAAGACTAAGAACGGTCCAGAGCATTTAGATCTCAGTTTTCTTGGAAATAATTTAAGTTTAGAATTGAACAAAATAACTTGGTCTCCTTCTTTGAATTCTATGACTTTGATTCTTTTGTCATGTCACCTCTTTGTCTTTTCTTTATAGATCTTTTCATTCTCATATGCAGCCATTATGAGTTCCTAAAGCTCCTGGAGTTGTAGCAATCTTTTCTCCCCTACTTTCTTCAGATCATAGTTGAGGAATTTGATTTCCCATTGTGCTCTATGCTCCAATTCTACAAGTAACAGACAAGATTTGTTGTAAACTAGCTTGAATGGAGTCTTTCTAATTGGAGTCTTAAAAGACATAATGTACACCCATATTGCATTATCTAGTTTCAACACCCGATCATTTCTTGATTTGGAGACAATCTTTTCTAATATAGTTTTTAGTTGCTAATTAGAGATCTCCACCTGACCTTATGTTTGAGGATGATAAGGTGTGGACACCTTATGCTTCACTCCATACATCCTGAGCAGGTTGTTGAAGTTTTTTTCATTGAAGTAGCTGCAAAATTAGATATGATTGCTCTTGGGACTCCAAACCTGGGAAAAATAGTTTTCTAAAGTAGTTTTATCATGGACTTGGCATCTGGTGGTTGAGTGGGTATTTCCTCTACCCACTAGGATACATGGTTACATGCTACTAGGATGAACTTATAGCTGCATGAGGATGGAAAAGGGCCCATATGATCTATGACCATGCATCAAAGATTATATATCCATGATTCAATTCAATGGCATCTCCTCCTTTGAACTCCCTCTAGATCTTTAACACTTGTCAAAAGCTTTAACAAATGCATGTTCATCATGAAATAGAGTTGGCCGATAGAAACATGTTTGAAGAATCTTGGTTGTAGTCTTATCCACTTCAAAATGTCCACCATAAAGGGAGGAGTGACAATCTAAATATAAATTTGCAATCTCTTCATTGGGAATGCATCTCCTAATAAGCCCATCTGCACATTGCTTCAACAATAGGGGATCATGAAGGATTTTTTCTTCTGTTGATATGTGCATTAAGAGGGAAGGTGTCTAGTGGTTAGATAATTTGCAAAATCAATAAAACATGGCATAGAAAGAGAGTTTACCACATAAAACTTCTCAATAGGCAAATTTTCATCAATTGGAACCTTGCCTTTGGCACTAGTTGACATACGTTATAAGTGATCATCTACATTGTTTTCTATTCCTGTATTATCTTTGATTTCCATGTCAAACTCTTGTAGTAGTAGTATCCAGTGGATGAGGCAAGGTTTGGAATCCTTCTTTCTCATAAGGTACTCATTGCAGCATGGTCCGTGTACACAATGACCTTGAAACCCATTATGTACTGTCCGAACCGGGGTAGAAAGCATAGACAATAAAGCATCTCTTCTCATTCGTGGCATAATTGATTTGTGCATCGTCTAAGGTCTTACTTGAATAGTGGATGGCATGGAGTTTGTTATCTTTCCTTTTCCTTAAAACTGCTCCTATATCATAATTGCTTGCATCACACATTACTTCAAAAGGAGCACTCTAGTCCGGTGGTTGGATGATAGGTTCTAAAATTAGTGCATCCTTTAGAGTCTGGAAGGTTGTTTAGTAGTCATCATAAAATAAAAACTTGGCATCTTTGGCTAGCAAGGAACATAGAGGCTTTGCAATCTTGGAAAAATCCTTTATGAATCTTCTTTAGAACCATGTGTGTCCCAAGAAACTATGAACTTCTTTCACGTTTGTTGGAGTCAACATCTTTTCAATTTCTTCTACTTTTTCCTTATCCACTTCAATTACCCTACTTGAAATGGCATGGCCTAATACAACCCCTATTTGCACCATAAAATGGCACTTCTCCCAATTAAGAACGAGGATGGCTTGTTTCCATCTCTACAAAACTTTTGTTAGATTTGCCAAAAAACCATCAAAAGAGTTGCCATAAACACTAAAGTGTTCCATAAATATTTTCATAATATTTTCAATATAATCAGATAATATTGCCAACATACACCTTTGAAAGGTGGCAGGTTCATTAAAAAAACCAAAATCCATCCACTAATAAGCATACGTCCCATAGTTGCATGTCAAACTGGTCATTTCTTGATTGGGTGGGTAAATAAAAATTTGGAAGAACCCACTATACCCAACAAAATAGCAAAAGTAAGAGTGATGGGAAAGTCTTTCCAACATCGAGTCAATAAAAGGCAAGGGGAAATGATCCTTTCTAGTTTGTTTATTTAATTTTCTATAATGAATACACATTCGCTATCCAGTGAAGATTCTTGTTTAAATTAATTTGTCATTTTCCCCTTTTATTACAGTAGTTCCTCCCTTCTTGGGTATGACTTGTATAGGGATCACCCAAAGAGTAACACTGATGGGATATATAATTCATGCATCTTTGAGTTTGAAAATTTCCTTTTTAACAACTTCTATCATATTTTAATTTAGTCTTCTTGAAGGATCTATGCATGGTTTGGCATTTTCTTCTAAAGCTATATGATGCATACAAATAGATGGGTTAATTTCTTTAAGTTCATAAATTGAGTACCCTATTACATATTTATTGTTTCTAAGTTCATTCAACAATTTTTATGCTTGTTCTTCATTCAATTCAATATTTATAATAACTGGAGAGGTGGAATTTGGGTCTAAGAAAGTGTACCTCGACCCCAGTGGGAGGGGTTTTAATTCTACCTATTTATTTGGAGCAACGTTGTTGCTTTCCACATTTTCCTTTGATTATTCCTCACTTTTTTGAATCTTCAATGGTTCAGGATTCTCCTCATTGAAGGTTACTTTTGTGTCTTCTTCATTATCTTCTCTTTCAAAATCATCAAGAAAAGTCTCAACAGAATTCTTTCCTCCTCAAGTAGCATATCAATAGTATCTATCAGACAAAGATACCCCTTAGAGTTGGGTGCTTTCGTGGCATCATAAATAGAGAACACTAGTTCTTCATCTCCAAATCTAATGGTTAGTTTTCCTTCTCTCACATCAACAAGACAACATGCAGTATGAAGGAATGGTCTCCCAAAGAGGGCTGGGTATGCTAGATCCTCATGCATGTCCAGGACTACAAAGTTAGACGGATTGAAAAACTTCCCTATCTATAGGGGAATGTCTTCAATTGTCTCTCTAGGATATTTGATTGAGAGATCAGCTAACTGAATCATCATGGATGTTGGTTTCAAGTCTCCCAAGTCAAGCTTTTTCCATAGAGAAATGGAAATCAAGTTGATGCTAGCTCTAAAATCAACAAGGCCTTTATCAAAAGTTGAATCTCCAATCTTGCAAGGGAGAGTGAAAGCACCTTGATCATCTAGTTATTTAGGAATACAATTTTGGATGATAGAGCTTATCCTTCCAGATAACATAATAGTTTCAACTTGACAGAATCTCCTTCTTTGTCAGAATGTCTTTTAAAAAACTTAGCATAAGAGGGCATTTCAGCTATGAATTCAACTAAAGGAAGATTCACATATATCTTGTTCAAGATGTCCATAGACTAATTGAGCTTACAATCATCTTTGGTATTAGCAAACCTGTGAGGGAAAGGAGCATTAGGCTTGCAAGAAGAGTCATCTTGATGTCGATTTCCAATAGATTTCTTCCTTTGGTTTTTAGTAGTCTCCTCCACAGTGGCATCAAAAACTTCTTCATATTTCCTCTTAGAAGGTCTGTAGACCCTCCTATGACTATCCCACTCCTTAGAGTCACAAATTTGCAGGTTTCCTTGTAACCGGTTGACTGGGAAAAGAACCTGAAGGTGTTCCTTGGTTGGCTAAAACTTATTGTGCGATCTGGTTCTCCAACATCTTGGAATGGGTGACAATCCCATCAACTTTAGAAGAAATTTGTGTGAAGGCATCCTTCAAGAGATTGTCATGTTCATGGAACTCATCATTCTGCTAAATTTGGGTAGTCACAAAAGTTTCAAGAACACTCCCTAAGATGGACTTTTGTTAGGGTTGAGTCATTTGTTGAAGCTGGTTGAAGTTCCTATTGTTCTCATTGCTCTATCCCAATGGTTCTTGATGGCTGACATTCATTAGCTAATGATTTCTCATAGGTTTTTGACCTTGAGCTTGACCTTGTTGCTATTTTTTTTTAGAGTTGGTATTCCTATAAGAAAAGTTTGGATGGTCCCTCCATACTGGGTTGTAGGTTTCTGAGAAAGATTGTAGGGTTGTCTATTGTTGAAGTTGCCTACTGCATTGACCTACTCTAGAGTCTCTATGGCATTCATCTGTGGTGCAAAATAAGAAGAAAAGTTTTGACTAGATGCTCCACATGACTCACAAACTTGCTCAACTGCTTGAGCAAATTGAGTGGTCAGCTTTTCAATCTTTTGAGTAAAAGCATCAAGTTTGGTTGCAATAGATCTACTGTGTCTATAGTGTGCCTCCCACTAGATTTCTCACTTGAGATGGTGGAAGAGAAGGGCTAACTGGTCCTTTCATAACTCCACTAACTGTGGTTGAGTTCCATATCTTTAATGATAGACTATGATTAACTGTACGACTTATTCATTATAGCTCCATTTCCAGCGACATCAACACTCATATAGTGTTGTAGAATAACCCATCATAGAAAGTTTGAAGTACCAACCAGTTACTCAAACCATGATGAGCACAAAGGCATTGCAGATCCTTCAATCTCTTCCATGTTTCATAAAGTGGCTCACCTTCTTATTGCTTGAAGTTGATGATATGGTTCCTCAGCTAATCTGTCTTGCTAGAAGGGACATACTTAGTAAGAAAAAGCATTTAGCAGCTCATCTTAACTCTTAATGGAGAGTTTGGGCAAAGATGAGAGCCATTCCTTGGCTCAGTCTCATAAGGTGAATGGAAACAGGAGTAGATGCACTCTTTCATATGGAACACCATTGATCTTGAAGGTGTCCCTATATCACAAAAACTCCTCTATGTGAAGATTTGGATCTTCCATAGGAGTTCCTCCAAAATGGTTATCTTGGATCATCTACATGAATGTAGGGATGATTCAAAAGTTATTATCTTTAATGGTAGGATGATCAATGGCACCACAAATGTTAATGATAGCTGGCATAACGAACTCTTTTAGCGAGTGATTTTCCTCCATATCTGATGCTTGACAGTGATTGGGTAATGATGGTGGTGAAGGTGGTTGTCATCATTTCCCATATTTCATATTGAAGGTGGTAGTCTTGAATACTAACTAGCACTTTTACTCTAAAGAAAATTACCATAGCTCCCCGACAATCGTGCCAAAAACTTGTTGATTGCCTAAAGAAAATGAATTTTCATTCTTATATGTATCAACTCATCAATTACCCGCAAGTGTATGGGATTAATCATAGTCAAGGTCAAGCCATATGGAGCTCGGATAGATAGGTGAAAAAGAACCGATGTTTAAAAATCCATGTCGGATTACAACAATATAGCTTTATTGCAATTAGTTAAAAGAGAAGTAAACAACAAAAGGACTTAAATTTAAAGGTTGAAATCAGATTTTAGCGAGTCTTGGGCATAATATCTCACTATCATACCATCACATCAAGTGAAACTATTAAATTAAAGCTTGCCATTAATCTACAAGGTGGTTGTCATCACCATGCATCTCCCTACAATACAAGATGGTTCTTAACTTTGCATAACAATTCGGTATCTATGCTTAGATTCGAATGCAACCTTGAACCCCCAATATTCTCTAGACACTCTCGTGGTTAAGAGCATGTTTCTATGAGTCCTACTCCTTACTCCCTCATACATCCTCCTAAATAGCACAAGGAAACATAAAACATGTATGAAAGGTGGCCAACAAAGCATACAAGCAGTAAAACACCATAGGAACTCATGTACAAGAAAATTAACTAACATTAAATATAAATTCTGAGTTCACATGAGTCATGGCATGGGAGTTACTATGCCATGATCAAGAAGAATGTTCTACTCACACATAATGGAGAAACATAAGTACATTGTAGAATTTTTAGAGTTTTGCATAGCTAAAGAGAAGAAAGAGCAAAGGGAACCAAGGTGAAGTTAAGAGGAGTAGTGTAACATCCTTGGATTTGAGGCCTCAAATAAAATTATCTTAAAAGGAATGATTGGACTACCCATATCAACAAGGGGCACCTCCTTTTTTGAGACCCCGTCACTAAAGATCTCCATAGTTATGCGTGTTGGGTTTTGTAGGAGGGCAGAGAAGCAGCGGAAACAAAAAAAAAATCTCCCCAAACCCAGAACAAAAGGAATCGCGTCAACATCTATATAATAGGAAAGATGGTTTGTGAATCATACCTTGTCCCGAGGCTTGCTCTGCGACAATACCACGCGCCTTGCGTGGTCTTCACCTCTGGTCTTGGACGGTGTCTGTGCAGCTCCTGGTCGCACCGGGACTGAAGACTCCTCCTACCGAACTGTCGGATGACAGTTGTCCTCCTGAGTGGCAGTGACCTCCCGCCTCTGAAGTAGTCCACACGGACCACCCAGAACTCCACTCTCCTTGTCCCACAAGGAAGTGGAAGGAGTCACACCCTCCTGTTGATGTACTTGTCGCCAACACACTCTCCTGCTGTCAATTGCAACTGCAGTTGTCCTTCCCTTGCTGCACCTCCCTTTGCGGGAAGCACTTGCTCGGGCTCTCTCTCGGTTACCAAAACCAGAGAGAACGACAACTTTGCAGAGTAATCAACTTGCACTGAGTTGTACTCTGAGAAGCCCCCAATACCCCTATATATAGGCAAGTCGTGGGACAGGGTTCTCTATGCCCGGCAATACGGGACTAAAGCAGGAATAGAAGGGTTCAGGATTTTCCACAAAAAGCAACCATCTCGCAACCTGAACCGATCGGTTCACAAGTGAACCGGTCGGTTGGGGACCTGAACCGATCGGTTCACCACTGAACCGATCGTTTGGGACCCTTGAACCTATCGGTTCACTCATGAACCGGTCGGTTGGGGTTCCAGGTTGGTTCCCGATTGACTTTCCTTGTTTCTTTCCCAATTGGTATCGAATACCAATATTATTCCCAATCGAATTGGACAATTTGAAACGAAAGAAAAATTCTCACCAATCCTACTTTCCCAAGTTGCTCGATTGCACCAGTTGAACCGATCAGTTCAACACTTGAACCGGTCGTTTCACTCTGTGCATGAGCCGATCGGTTCAACAATTGAGCTGACCGGTTCAGCAACCTCAGCCAACCGGTTCATCACATGAACCGATCGGTTGGGAATGCAGATTGTGCAGAATCAGTCAAATGTGATTTCAATCAATCTGATACTCCAATCAATGCGTTCAACACCTTGAACATTATGATATTGAGCTATCGATTAATTGAGTGTTTAATTGAACTACTAAACTCCTTTAGTAATCAATCTAAACATTGCTTGTGGACAAAACTCCTCTTCCAGGTTAAATCCTATGTGTGTGACCCTACAGGTCCATTTCACGTTGGCAGTGAAAGTCCATAACTCTTATGACTTCACAAGCAAAGAGCGGTGCCTAGTCACACATCATTGCTACCCAAGTGAAAGTAGAAAGTTGGAGAACAACTTTCATCCTACAATCCGTGAATGGTGTTACAGTGAATGTATAATTCCTTTGTCACTGATATCCAGAATGAACTCGAGGCATGGAACAGTCATCCTGTCAATGTTCATTCATTTCCTTGATCTCAGAGTAGACCGAGTGAGATGTGGATGACATCAATATCACATATTGATTCATACGTGCATGTGCATGCCTTTCTCAATCCTACTCATCAAGTGGCCAAGGATATCAAACTCCCTTTGGAGGGACAAATCCCATATCTATCACTCACCCCTCAAAAGCCCCATGTGTCCAAGCCACCCAATCATCACCTTTATAACAACCCATGTTTCAGGATTGCGTTTGATGATGTCAAAGTGTACCCAACGACATGTGTTGAGTGCAGTGATTTCAGGTCTAAGAATCACACTCACTACCATCACTGTGAGAGATGACTGTGACTACCATGTCATGGTTCCATGTGTCACTCTCACGGTGGGTCTGTCTGATACCTTGTTCTCTAACAAGTACCTATGTGCTTGGTTTGATATCACTATATCATGACTAATGAGATTCTGTCATCAACCAACACACAAGCTAGTCTTCAGTGTTATTGATGTCTATGGCTATTTCCACAATAACAACCGACTAGGGACTAAACAACAAAGAATACTCTTAGCATCAGTATGATCTCATCATTTAGGTCCTCAACCCAAAAGCATACATCATTGAGTAAAACAATCTTTAGACATCTATCATGTTACACCATCATCTCAGAAACAGTTTAAACATATAGATTGGAAATTGCCTTTATTATCATTCAAATCATTTACAAAGTATCCCATTACAATCATCATATGACTTGCTCTATGGGCATACATACCAACAGACTCCCACTTGCACTTAGAGCCAATCACCAAGGAAACGCAGTCCTTGTGACCTAGCATGACCATCATGCTTCTGTTGAGAAAGGGCCTTAGTCAGTGGATCAGCTATGTTGTCTTCAGTTGGTACTTTGCAAATCTTCACATCTCCTCGCTGTATGATCTCTCGTATGAGATGGAAGCGCCGCAATATGTGCTTGGACCGCTGATGTGATCTGGGCTCCTTAGCGTGTGCAATAGCTCCATTATTGTCACAATAAAGCTCAATTGCATCACAACTACTGGGAACTACACCAAGTTCAGAAATGAACTTCCTGATCCACACAGCCTCCTTTGCTGCATGCGAAACAGCAATATACTCGGCCTCTGTAGTAGAATCGGCAACTGTTTCTTGCTTGGAACTCTTCCAGCTCACAGCTCCATTATTAAGGCAAAACACAAATCCTGACTGCGATCTGTAATCATCTTTATCGGTTTGGAAGCTTGCATCGGTGTAACCCTTTACAACCAGCTCTTCCTCGCCGTCGTACACAAGAAACTGATCCTTAGTCCTTCGCAAGTACTTGAGGATGTTCTTCACGGCTATCCAGTGAGCATCCCCGGGATCTGACTGGTACCTGCTCGTCATGCTGAGAGCATACGAGACATCTGGGCATGTGCACAACATAGCGTACATGATGGATCCAATGGCTGATGCATATGGGATCCCATTCATACGCTCCCTCTCTTCACAAGATTGGGGACATTGAGCTCTAGAGACGGTAACTCCATGTAGCATAGGGATGTTGCCTCTCTTTGAGTTCTCCATGCTGAACCACTTCAGCACCTTGTCAATGTACGTGCTCTGACTTAGTCCGAGAAGCCTTCTAGATCTATCTCTATAGATCTTAATTCCTAGAATGTAGGATGCTTCTCCTAAGTCCTTCATTGAGAAAGTTTTCCCAAGCCAAGTCTTTACCTTCTCTAAGGCTAAGACATCATTCCCCATCAAAAGTATGTTATCCACTTACAATATGAGGAATGTGGTCGAGCTCCCACTAACCTTCTTGTACACACAAGGTTCATCTTCATTTTGAATAAAGCCAAACACTTTGACTTCTTCATCAAATCAAAGATTCCAACTCCGAGATGCTTGCTTCAATCCATAGATTGACCTTTGCAGTTTACAGACTTTATTGGCATTCTTTGGATCTACAAAACCTTCAGGCTGTGTCATGTACACATCCTCATGAATATTGCGGTTTTAACATCCATCTGCCAAATCTCATAGTCATAATAAGCTGCAATAGCAAGCATGATCCTGATGGACTTAATCATGGCAACTGGAGAAAAGGTTTCGTCATAGTCAACACCTTGAATTTGTCGAAAACCCTTCACAACCAATCTGCCTTTATAAGTTTGCACATTGCCATCCATGTCGGTCTTTTTCTTAAAGACCCACTTGCACCCTATGGGTTTTACCCCTTCGGGTGGTTCCACCAAAGTCCATACTTTGTTGGAGTACATGGATTCCATCTCGGATCTCATGGCTTCTCAGAATCTGGTCCCTCCATAGCCTCTATGTAGGTAGTTGGATCATCATCTATGATGAACTCTCCACCTTCCTGAGTTACAAGGTATCCAAACCTCTCAGGTTCAAGGCGAGTCCTACTAGATCTATGAGGTCCTTGTGTCACTTGAGGAGAATGAGATTCCACAACACCTTGTGAATCTACATTTTCCTCTGGTACATCTACAGGTTCAATGTTCTCTTGTTGGGCTTGAACCTCTTCAAGCTCTATATTCCTCCCACTGTTTCCTTTGGAAATAAATTCCTTCTCTAGGAACACAGCATCCCTGGCAACAAACACTTTGTTGTCAGTAGGGTGGTATAGATAGTATCCCTTGGTTTCCTTGGGATATCCAACAAAGTAACATTTGTCATATTTGGGTCCAAGCTTATCAGGAAACATTTTCTTGACGTAAGCCCCACAACCCCAAATCTTAATAAAAGACAAATTGGGACGCTTCCCAGTCCATATCTCATATGGTGTCTTTTGAACCGATTTAGATGGTACACGGTTAAGTGTAAACGCGGCGGTTTCAAGAGCATAACCCCAGAAAGAAATTGGAAGATCAACAAAACTCATCATAGATCGCACCATATCTAACAATGTGTGATTCCTTCTTTCAGACACACCATTATGTTGTGGTGTTCCAGGCGGAGTCCATTGTGATACAATACCACTGGCTCACAGAAGGTCCTCAAACTCCTAGCTCAAGTATTCTCCACCTCGATCGGAACGAAGTTCCTTAATACTTTTACCAAGCTGGTTCTGTACTTCATTCATGAAATCCTTGAACCTTTCAAGGGTTTCTGACTTATGTTTCATCAGGTACACATAGCCATACCTACTGAAGTCATCAGTAAAGGTAATGAAGTACTGATACCCACCTCTGGCATTAGTTCTAAAAGGCCCACATACATCAGTATGTATGAGTCCTAATAGATCACTAGCTCTCTCACCTTTACCTGAAAAGGGAGTCTTGGTCATCTTGCCCAACAAACAAGATTCACATGTCTCTATTGATTCATAATCAAAAGAGTCTAGATAACCATCCTTATGGAGTCTAGAAATGCGCTTCTCATTTATGTGCCCTAGACGACAATGCCAGAGATATGTTTTGTTTGAGTCGTTGAGTTTTTGCCTTTTGGTGTTTACGTTGTATACACTTGTCTCCAAGTCTATCAAGTATAGACCATAAGACATAGGGGCACTGCCATAAAAGATCCCATCTTTAGAAATGGAACACTTTCCATTCTTAATAAGAAATTCAAATCCATCTTTGTCCAAACAAGAAACGGAAATGATATTCCTATTTATGGAAGGTACATAATAGCAGATCTTCAACTCTATTATTAGCCCACTGGGTAGAGTTAACTCATAGGTTCCTACGGCACTGGCGGCGACTCTTGCCCCATTAGCAACTCGTAGTTCAACCTCGCCTTTCCCCAAAGGCCTACTTCTCTTAAGATCCTTCACATTTGAGCAAATGTGAGATCCGCATCCGGTATCAAGTACCCATGACGAAGAAGTAGTAAAGTTAATCTCTATCACGTATACACCAGAAGTAGAGATCTCTATCTCCGACTTCTTCTTCCATTGTTCCTTCCATCCTCTCCATGTAGAAGAAATTGGTTTGGCGAGAGAACACTTCTCTCCCTTACCTACTTTCTTCTTCACCAACGCATTAAGCGTACATAGAGTGGATTCTAAGGCTCCTGGTATATCTGGATTGTGCAGAACACTTCTCACAGTCCTCAACCAGTTATGGAATTTATTCTCAATTAATTTGCCCATTTTAAAAGATGATTCTTTTGCCATTCTACAAGAGAAAATTTGCATTTGTCAAAACCTTTTTGATTTGATTTGAATAAAATTTGACGATAGTTAATTAGGCCATGAATTAATTACCGCTCCCACTATTTTGACTCAAATTGATAGCCCTCACCATCAATTAGGAAGATTGTAGCGTACAATCTTCTAGTGGGTCAAGATCCTAGAATCCTCTAAGCCATGGACCAGCTGTGGCTGTCACCCACAACTCAGATCTTCTGGGTAGGCAACTCTTGCCAATTGCATCATATGCAACTCTTGATTAATGAACATGCACAACACATTGCCATGAACATTTCATGCCTCCGGGCTTAGACGCTCTAAGAATCACCAGTTAAGTCAAACCCATAAGCCGACACGGTAAACATGCACCCTGCTTTGGCAGAACCTACATGTCGACCCTTCACACTTCCACAAGATAGACGGCGCACCACGCTTTGGCGTAACCTACGCTTGGTCGATCAAGTTTTCCATGTGTGTCGCTAATGGAAGGCATATAAGACTTAATATTTTAATGAGGGATTTGGTTTTATATACATATACATATCCAATCACCACAATATATAGTACGTATCATGTACATGCTATATCCCACAGAAAACATGCATAAACGATAAAAGCAATGATTATGGCCATCCTATTTGTGATTCCTCGAGCCAAGAGGAATCACGGTCATCTAGGTCTACATCACATGCAACCTGTACAAGATGAAATCTGTGTCTGCCTTTCTGGGTTTGATCAGCTCATCTCCATGACTGATCGGCTCGCCATCAGGTAGGTTGTTCGGGTGCCACCAGCCGATCGACTGGCACCTCCAGCCGATCGGTTCATCGTGCATCTCCTCAGGTCGCCACCAGCTCATCTTGTTCCTCGAACCGGCCGTCTGGATCACCAACCGATCGGTTCACTCCTTGAACCGATCATCTTCAGGTTGTCCGCCGTTCTTTGACATAACAGGAAATAAAATCTATCCTATTTACAATTGAATTGAGAAACCCCGAGTTACATTCAGGGGGAGCAAAGGTAGGAAAAGAATTCTCGAATTATTTCGAGTTACATCAGGAATATGAGAAAGGGAATCGGTGCGCAGACCGAGATGCAAGCAACCACACAAACAACCACACACAGATATAGGGGTTTATAGGCCATAATCATGCTACACATCCACCACAAAACTCGTTTAAGGGCGACGCGTATCGAGTGCATTAATATTACATATCATATATGTATATTAGGGATTTGTGGATTGGACATGTATAAAGCCGATATTATTCGCATCGCATGCAATAAATAAAGGCAACAAACCAAAATCGATCACATCGATAATCCTAAAATATAGAGAGGTTGGTGTGGCTCTGATACCACTGTTGGGTTTTGTAGGAGGACAGAGAAGCAGCGGAAACAAAAAAAAAATTCTCCCCAAACCCGGAACAAAAGGAATCGTGTCAACATCTATATAATAAGAAAGATGGTTTGTGAATCATACCTTGTCCCGAGGCTTGCTCGGCGACAATACCACGCGCCTTGTGCGATCTTCACCTCCGGTCTTGGACGGTGTCTGTGCAGCTCCTGGTCGCACTGGGACTGAAGACTCCTCCTACCGAACTGTCAGATGACAGTTGTCCTCCTGAGCGGCAGTGACCTCCCGCCTCTGATGTAGTCCACACGGACCACCCGGAACTCCACTCTCCTTGTCCCACAAGGAAGTGGAAGGATCCGCACCCTCCTGTTGACGTACTAGTCGCCAACACACTCTCTTGCTGTCAATTGCAACTGCAGTTGTCCTTCCCTTGCTGCACCTCCCTTTGCGGGAATCACTTGCTCGGGCTCTCTCTCGGTTACCAAAACCAGAGAGAACGACAACTTTGCAGAGCAATCAACTTGCACTGAGTTGTACTCTGAGAAGCCCCCAATACCCCTATATATATAGGTGTGTCGTGGGACAGGGTTCTCTATGCCCGGCAATACGGGACTAAAGCAGGAATAGAAGGGTTCGGGATTTTCCACAAAAAGCAACCATCTCGCAACCTGAACCGATCGGTTCACCAGTGAATCGGTCGGTTGGGGACCTGAACCGATCGGTTCACCACTGAACTGATCATTTGGGACCCTTGAACCGATCGGTTCACTCATGAACCGGTCAGTTGGGGTTCCAGATTGGTTCCCGATTGACTTTCCTTGTTTCTTTCCCAATTGGTATCGAATACCAATATTATTCCCAATCGAATTGGACAATTTGAAATGAAAGAAAAATTCTCACCAATCCTACTTTCCCAAGTTGCTCGATTGCACCAGTTGAACCGATCGGTTCAACACTTGAACCGGTCATTTCACTCTGTGCATGAGTCGATTGGTTCAACAATTGAGCTGACCGGTTCAGCAACCTCAGCCGACTGGTTCATCACATGAACCGATCGGTTGGGAATGCAGATTGTACAGAATCAGTCAAATGTGATTTCAATCAATCCGATACTCCAATCAATGCGTTCAACACCTTGAACATTATGATATTGAGCTATCGATTAATTGAGTGTTTAATTGAACTACTAAACTCCTTTAGTAATCAATCTAAACATTGCTTGTGGACAAAACTCCTCTTCCAGGTTAAATCCTATGTGTGTGACCCTGCAGGTCCATTTCACGTTGGCAGTGAAAGTCCATAACTCTTATGACTTCACAAGAAAAGAGCGGTGCCTAGTCACACATCATTGCTACCCAAGTGCAAGTAGAAAGTTGGAGAACAACTTTCATCCTACAATCCGTGAATGGTGTTACAGTGAATGTATAATTCCTTTGTCACTGATATCCAGAATGAACTCGAGGCATGGAACAGTCATCCTGTCAATGTTCATTCATTTCCTTGATCTCAGAGTAGAACGAGTGAGATGTGTATGACATCAATATCACATATTGATTCACACGTGCATGCGCATGCCTTTCTCAATCCTACTCATCAAGTGGCCAAGGATATCAAACTCCCTTAGGAGGGACAAATCCCATATCTATCACTCACCCCTCAAAAGCCCCATGTGTCAAAGCCACCCAATCATCACCTTTATAACAACCCGTGTTTCAGGATTGCGTTTGATGATGTCAAAGTGTACCCAACGACATGTGTTGAGTGCAGTGATTTCAGGTCTAAGAATCACACTCACCACCATCACTGTGAGAGCTGACTGTGACTACCATGTCATGGTTCCATGTGTCACTCTCACGGTGGGTCTGTCCGATACCTTGTTCTCTAACAAGTACCTATGTGCTTGGTTTGATATCACTATATCATGAATAATGAGATTCTGTCATCAACCAACACACAATCTAGTCTTCAGTGTTATTGATGTCTATGGCTATTTCCACAATAACAACTGACTAGGGACTAAACAAGAAAGAATACTCTTAGCATCCGTATGATCTCATCGTTTAGGTCCTCAACCCAAAAGCATACGTCATTGAGTAAAACAATCTTTAGACATCTATCATGATACACCATCATCTCAGAAACAGTTTAAACATATAGATTGGAAATTGCCTTTATTATTATTCAAATCATTTACAAAGTATCCCATTACAATCATCATATGACTTGCTCTATGGGCATACATACCAACAAAGCGTACTCAGCTTGGAGTAGTACTAGGATGGATGACCAGTCGGGAAGTTGACCCCATCTTGTGTGTGAGTGAAGAAAAAGGGTGTAGTTAAGGCTAGTGGTGGTATGTGGGGCCATTCTTCATTCTTGAAATCTACTAGATCTTAGGGGAGTGGGCCCGAGTGCTACAAATGGTATCAGATCCATAACCCCTCCAGTAGGCGGGGATCACATGGGCATGTGGCATGCTGATCTTGAGTCGTACGGTCCAGGAATTTTGGAAAGGGTTGTCCATCGTTGACGTAGCCACCCTTGTGCTGGTATTCCATGATCGAGAGCTGGGTGTCCATGGGCCATTCTGGGTCTGTACTGAAATGGGGAAATATTATGAGGCCATATAGTTGATCCTTGACAAGGACGTCAAGAGTCTAAGTGGGGGACATTGTAACATCCTAGGATTTGAGGCCTTGGATAAAATGATCTTAAATGGAATGATTGGACTACCCATATCACCAAGGTGCACCTCTTCATTCGGGATCTCATCAATAAAGAACTCCATAGTTAAGCGTGCTCATCTTGGAGTTGTACTAGGATGGGTGACCAGTCAGGAAGTTGACCTCGGCTTACGTGTGAGTGAGGAAAAAGCACATAGTTAAGGCTAGTAGTGGTCTGTGGGGCCAGTTGTCATTCCTAAAACTCTACTAGAGCCTAAGGCAGTGGGCCTGGGGGTTACAAGTAGAGCTACAACTAGAGGATGAAATTCCATCCTTGAAGCTGATCCAACTCAGACAATATTCCCTCCCGAGATGCTTGAATGAGAAGAAAAGCCCTGTTGCTCCTATTAGAGAAGAAATGGTGAAGAATGGAGATTATTTCATAAGAAACCTCTTCTTCCTCCCCAAAACCTCCCTCCTCTTGCTCTAGAACTTCTTCTGATCAAAAAGTGTCTCAAATGAAGAGTGATAATCAACCCATGTGGCTACACTCATTTTTAAAATGAGGGGCAATTGCTAGTAAAATATGGAGAAATTGATAAAGACACAATGTGACTTTGTGGAGACATTTCGTGTATCAACATGTAATTGGCTGCTAAATTACATCTTTGAGACAAGTACATGTCAGGTTCCAGTAGATACATGCCATGTAATTGGCTATTGAAGTCTACTTGGGTGGATAGCACACGTCTTGTGCTAATAAACATCTAACTATGTGCGTTGGCAGAAAGTTGATGTTATCCTTTGAAAGTGCGGACACACTATGTCTTAATGATGACACATTTTGTCTCTTTCTCAATAGTTTTGGGGATGAAGGCCTCTGGAAACTTACACGACCTTGTGTTAAATAACACACGATGTGTTCTTTGCTTTGCAACCCCTTTCTGGAAAGTTACATGTCGTGTTCTAAATTAGACACGATGTCTGTTTGTATTTCTTAAAGATTAACACCGAGTCAACTGCAAATCAATGGGGGATCCAACTAAGGTTGGATTTGGGTTGGATTATCTTCATTTTTTCATTTTTCATGTACCTATGATCAACATCATGGAACAAGTAGAATAACTAAAAAGATGGCAAGTTAGGTACGATTAGAGGCTAAATGGAAGGCAAAATGAACTGATTTTGTGTGTGAATGTGTGCAAAAAGTAGATATGAAATGTGCACATCATATGTTATCTGAGATTCCTTGCCTATCTAGTAGATCTACTATTGTCATAAGTATTTCTACTATGTCATCAATAGTTGGAGCCTCCCACAAGTACATCTATACAAACTTATTGATCCATACAATATCCTATGTTATTCTCATAACATATAGATACTCAACTTCTATTGTAGATTTAAACAACTATCATTAGCTCAGAACCCTTTCTAGCTTACAATTTTTTTTTAAAGTCAAACATATATTAGTTTGCAATCATTTATTTGTTCATTTTGGAAGCTTGCATCAGTGTAACCCTTACACCCAACTCTTCCTTAATACCATAACCAAGAAATCGATCATTTCAAAGCTTCTAAAGCATTTATGGATGCTCTTTGTGGTAGTCCAGTGACCTTCATTAGAATCTAACAAACAACCACTCATCGTGTCCAATACATATGAGATGATCGAATTAATATATATATCCTCTCGTCATGTCCAATGCATATGAGATAATTAGATATTCTCTCGTCATGTACAATACATACATGATAACAAAATGAGTACATAACATTGCATATAGAACCAATTATGAATGTATATGGTATCTATCCAGTGTTCCTTTTTTTCACAAGAACTGGGACACTAGGCTCCTGAGAGACTAACTCCATGGAACATGGACAAGTTTTCTCTCATTGAGTCTTGCATGTCGAACCCCTTCAACATGTTGAAAATGCATGTGTTCTTTCTTAACTTAATAAGCTTTCCATATTTGTCTCTATAGATCAAAATTCGTATCACATAGGATGTTCACCTAAACCCTTTACAGAGAAGGTTCTTTCTTTGATAGGGTTTAGTATTTGTAGGATAAGGATTCTATTCCCTATCATTATGTGGAATATTAATATACTCCCACTCAACTTTTGTAATCACATGTTTCATCTTCATTCTGACTCAAGTCAAACCCTTTGATTGTCTTTTCAAATATGAGATTCTAGCTTTGAGATGCTTGCTTCAATCCGTAGATTGACCTTCGTAGCTTACATACTTTATTTGCAATATTAGGTTTATGAAACCTTTAGGATGTGTCACATACACATCCTCATAATTATTCCTATTAAGGAATGTGGTTTTAATATCCATATGGCAAATCTCAAATTCATACTAAGCAACAATTTAAAGCATGATCATGATGGATTTAACCATGGTAACTATTGAAAGACTTCATCATGTTCAACAACTTGAGCTTGTTTATAACTCTTTGCAACTAATACACCCTTCCATGTAGGTCTTCTTCATGAAGACCCAATTACAACCTATGGGATTTACCCTTTCAGGTGGATCCACCAAGGACATACCTTGCTGGTTTAAATGGAGTCCATCTTTGATCCCATGGACTTAAGACATTTCTCATACTCTAGTCGCTCAATAGCTTCTAAGTAGGTTGTTGACTCAACATCTGTGATCAAATCACCACCTTTTGAGTTATCACAATATTTTATACTCAAGGCATGTTCTACTAGAGCTACAAGTTTTGTGTTATATAAGGAACTTGAGATTCCACAACAACTTGTGATTCTCCATGTTCCTACTGTACCTCTTTAGGTTCAATGTTTTCTTATTAGTCTTGAACATTTCGAGTTCTACTTTTACTCCCATTGATTCCCTTAGAACTAAGTTCCTATTTAGGAATATAATCATCTAGATCAACAAACAACCAGTGTTCTGAAAAGCGGTAATCGGTGTACGGGCGGAGAGGGTACCAAATAGAGTATATACGGTATGCGGGAGTATAAGCGGGAGAATATTCAGTTTTAATCGGTTTTGATTTTTTTAATATTAATCATAAAGATATGTAAATTATATATTGACCATATAATAATGACAATGATAAGTAATTAGAAACATTTATAAGTAATAGACTAACTATAAACTTATAGAGAAAATGTCAATAGTAAGGATCAGTTCAATAAACACTAACTATAAACTTATAGAGAAAACATGAGCAGAAGACCAAATATGTAAATTGGAAGAAGAGAATGTAATTGTAATGACCAATAGTAGTATTAGAAAAAATTAATGTAAAAAAAAAAATTATTACTAGCATTTGATTTTGAAAATCGCCGATTAATCGGCCGATTATTCCCCCGATCGGCCGATTAATCGGTCAAGGACCGATTAATCGGTTCGGTAGACCCCCAAAAAGGAATATTCGGCCGATTATTCGGCCTAAGCGGGGGATTTTCCGAACATTGCAAACAACTTTGTTGTTAGACTTGGATAAGAGTAGTATTTTAACAAAATAACATTTTTGTGATTAATAGGTAAAGCTTTTCAAGAAACTATTTTCTTACATTAACTTTCATCCCTAATCACTATAAAAGATGCATAGGGACACCTTCCATGCCATATCTCATATGGTGTCTTTTTCAAACTATTTTAGACAGTACATTATTTTAGTGTAAAGCATGTGCCCTATGCCATATCTCTGTAATGGTAGGAGTCCTACCAAATTTCGATTCATAGCTGATAATGTTTTAAATACCAGTTTAATGCCTGCAAGAGAAGCGTGGGATGAATAAAAGTAGCTTTTGACTTCACCCAAAAAAAAAGTGTAAAGCATGTACCCAAAAGAAATTGGAAGATTAGCTAGATTTTATAGATAATTGCACCATGACTTAGCAAGGTGTAATTCCCGCTTTTTGATATAATGTCATTGTGTTTTAGGTGGAGTTCATCATGATACATTATCATGATCTCCCATAAGGTTCTCAAACTCTTGGCTTTAAATATTTCAACATCGATCATAGCAAAGTATCATAATAGTTTTACTAAGTTAGTTACATACTTCACTCTTAATATCCTTGAACACTTCAAGAGATCTTATGCTTGTATTTCCTTAGATACAAACTTCCATATCTACTTATAGAATAAGAAAATACATACAATGAGCCCTAATAGAATAGTCGCTCTTCCACTACATCTAGTGAAGATGATTTTGTCATATTGCCCAACAAATAAAACTTACATGTCACTATCGGTTCAATAACCAAAAGAGTCTACAAAACCATCATATGGATTCTAGATATGCATTTCTCATTTATGTGTTATAGATGACAATGATTTAGGTATTAATTATTTGATTCATCAACTCATTCAGTATATGTGTCATATACATAGTTGTCTTTTGAAATATTAAGTATATTTTGTGAGACATGGGGCAATGCCATGAAACATAAATTCTTTCGTCAATTGTAGGTATATAATAGCAATTCACTAATTCTATTACATGCCCATAAATGAAAAATTCAAACTGTAGTGGAAACAACTCGTGCTTCTTACAATTTTTGCTTATTTCTTAATGGGTGATGAAGTAGAGATCTCTATCTCTTTCTTCTTTCTTTTTTCCTTAAGTGAAAATGACATATTCCTTTTTGCACTTACCATTTTCCTTATATTAAATGTAGAAGACTTGGAGTTTAGCTTAGCCTTTAAGCACTTCTTGGCCTTTCCTTTTTCCTTGGACTCACTTCCACTAATCACCATCACAAATTTTTCGTTCTTCATTCTTGATTTGGTATCAACATGCCAAGTAGTTCTGATAGTAGTTTAGCCAAGTTACTCAAGTAGTAACACTTGATAAACCAGTTGTATGATTCATACAAAAAATTTTAAATACATATCCATCATCAACTCTTGACCTAAAATAAATCCCAATCTTTCCACATGCCCAATAATCTTGAGCACATGGGTCTCTATAGGGTCTTCCCTCTGTCATTTTTCACTCAAATAATATTTTGGATACATTACACCTTAGTTACTTTACATGATTCTTAAGATGTGCTAATATCTTGAGAATGTCCATGTTTTACATGTTGTCCATGAAACTCATTATTCAAACAACATACCATAAGGGCTTTGATGTTTGTGACATCATTGGCATGCTTCAAGTAAGCATCCATTTTAGCCTTAGGCACATTTGGAGTGGGTTCCTTTGGCTCTAGTATTTCAAGGACATAGAGCTTTCTCTCATTGGTCAGAACTCTTCTCAAAGTCCTTAACCAGATGAAGAAGTCAATCTTGTTTAGTTTCTTCTATATAAGGATTGATCACAACGATAACATGTTAGTGCTTGTCTATAATTTTTTTTGCATCTTTTCAAAATATTTTTTGTTTGATTTGATAAGTTTGATGATATTAATTAGGATTTTAGTTAATTATTGCTCCCACTACTTTTTCAAAATGAAAACCCTCATGTATCAATAGGATTACAGCGTACAATCTTCTAGTGACCCAAGATCTATATTTCTTCAAATCATGAGTCAGCTTTGGCTGATTGCTCACAACTTGACTATATGGGTAGACAATGTTTGTTAATTGCATCTTATACAATTCTTGGATAGATGGCATGCATAACTCTTTATCACAGTCATCTATATGCTTTTGGGTACTTAATCCCATTAAGATCACCTAGTAAATCCTGATCCAAAATCCAACACGCTAGAGTATGTACCCTGCTTTGGAAAATCTACATACCTACCATCACACTTCTACAAGATAGATGGTGCACCACGCTTTGGCACAACCTATGCTTGGTCGATAAAGCTTTTCATGTGTGTCTCTTATGAAAAGCATTAAAGATTTAATATTATATTGAGGAATTTCATATATATATGCATATAAATATCCAATCACCACATACTTATAGTACATATCATATACTTTCTATAACCTCAAACAAGAATTATGCAATTATAAAACACATAAGTGATGGCTATGGTCATGCTATTGTAATTCCTTAGATCCATAAGAAATAGTCATTTGATCTTTAGGTTGAACTCATGTTTGGACTCCTCCAGACGATTGGTTGGGATACCAGTTGATCAGTTCATCCTCCTTTCATCTGGTCTCCTCACTCCTCTAGTTGATCAGTTTGTCTTGTGTAGAATTTCTTCTCATGGCAAAACATAAATTAAAACTATCCTATTTCTTATTACATTCTTATAAGGGAAAACCTTGTGTTACATTCGAAGGGAAATATGAAGAAGAACTTTAATTTACATTTGGAAAGGAGAGAGGGGCTCAGTATGCAAACTAAGATATAAATAGGAATAAATAATCACAACCATGCACACACAGATCAAGGTTTATTGGCAACAACCATGCTTGACATCTACCATCACAAATGATTTTAAAATGATGGGTTTGAATTGCATATATTTCATATCTCTCTCCTCTCACTCTCTCTCTCTCATTACATATATATAACTTTGTGATGTGTATGTAATAATTAATCAAATATACACATTAAGTAGTTTAATATTCCCATTTTATGCAATAAAAATAAATCTTATCATATCAATTTAAATACAGATACAATGTAACTTTATGTGGCTCTGATACCATGGTAGGGAAACTGGGGAGACCGATAAGATAGTGGAAACAAAAATTCAAAGTTTATTTCCCCTGCACAGCAAGACTGCATCAACAAAAAAATGTATCTATGAAGGAAAGGATTCAAGGTTACACCTAGTCCTGGATCAAGTCTAGCGACTTTATCCTTGCACTAGCATCATGCTTCTTCTTCTGGTAGAAACTCACTCCTTCTTTAGCAGCAACACTCGAACAATCGTCTCCACCAGCCTCCTAGTGTAGCCCCATGGACAGTTGTTGACAGTGTCCTCTTAGTGCCAGACAATGACGTCCTACCTCTAGAGCAGTCCACGTGGACCACCCTGATTCCACCTTGTGCTACCAGACCCATTGGGAAGGAGTTGTCCCTTTTGAACATCATCCTTCTAGAGTTGATACACTCTCCAACAATTGTTTCTCCCATGCTATCCCTCCTTTTATTAGGTAGGACTTATTTGGGGTCTCTGTTGGTTACCACAACTAGAGAGGACAACAATTGTCAGAGGCAACTATTGTGTTCTGTGAAGTCCCCAGTACCCCTATATTTATAGGAGAGGCTAAGGTCTGATTTCACAGTCTGTGCGGGAGTTGAAAGGGTCAAACTCACACATTATATAGTACATGGGCATGGAAAACCGGTTAGTTTGTGCAGTTTCCTATTCTGAATCACATTGGCATTCAATGTACAATTAATGCACAACATGACAACAAGACCATCCCTTGATCAAATTGAGTTGATTGTTGAATTAGGCGATCCATCCCATGAACTGGTCGGTTGAAAATTATGAATTGGCCATCTGATAACCTCCTATTTTAGTCGATTATCTTAGTCTTTTTCTTTAGTTTTCCATACTCTTTTTACGTTTAAACTACAACATAATCCTAATTTTACCCCTTTTTTATAAATACACCATCAGACTAACTTTTTCCTTTTATATATGCAGAAAAAGCACAAAAAAATCATAAACGTATAACCCAGCCTCAAGACCGCATGAAGCCAACCGGTCCTGAGACCGCATGGAGTTCAAACGGTCTCAAGACCGCATGAAGCCAACCGGTCCCGAGACCGCATGGAGTCAAACGGTCTCAAGACCGCATGAAGCCAACCGGTCCCGAGACCGCATGGAGTTCAAACGGTCTCAAGACCGCATGAAGCCAACCGGTCCCGAGACTGCATGGAGTTCAAACGGTCTCAAGACCGCATGAAGCCAACCGGTCCCGAGACCGCATGGAGTCAAACGGTCCCAAGACCGCATGAAGATAACCGGTCCTGAGACCACATGGAGTCAAACGGTCCCAAGACCGCATGGAGTTCAAACGGTCTCGAGACCGCATGAAGCCAAACGGTCCCGAGACCGCATGGAGTTCATACGGTCTCAAGACCGTTTGAAGCCAAACGGTCTCACAGTCCAAACGGTCTCGAGGCCCCAAACGGTCTTGAGGTCCAAACGGTCTCCAAACCGTTTGTACTTCACTCATAGCCTATAAATAAGACCCCAAGCGTCCTCCAAAAGGGGAGAGCTCAGACGCCCAAAGGCTGCCTCTCCAATTCCAGAGCAATTCCATCCTTCATCCATCGCCCTAAGGCTGCCGGTTTGAGGTCCACATCTCATCATCAAGCTACCTTCTCCCTCATCAACAAAGAAGGTGGGAGGAGAAGATCCATCATCAAGCAACCACGAAGTGTGAAGATCGTTGCTCTCTCCACCAAGGGTTCAACCTTCCCTCCTCCATGGAGATGTCATTCTTTCTCTCTCTTCTCACCTCCTCCTTTGCTCTTGAGATGAGCGAGTAGTTCCTTTTCACTAGGGTGCGGGGAGTAGCCCCGCTACCCATGTTTTCATTTCATGCAATGTAATTCAATCGTTTGCAATAGAGATACTCTCCTTTTTGGCTCAACATCAATCGTTTAATAAATGCTTGTTGCTTGATCACCAACTTGTGTTACTTATTATCTTTTGGTATGAATTGTCTACGTTTATACCCTTAGATCTGAATATCGATTGAATGTTGGTTCTAGATATATGCAGTCACCATATGTCTGTTTTGGTATCTAGGAGTGCTTTCACGAGTGGAGTAAACTCACTCCCATCGTTGCACTTTCATACTATGAAATGGAATCAGTTGACGTATGGAAGTGCAACCTTGGTAAGGTTGAGGAACACACTTCATGAAGGAGTAATGCAAAGTAAGTGACCGTTCGTTAGGGGATGGCTGGCATTGCAATACTCCACACTCCTCGTAGATTGGTTATCCGAAAGGAAGCTAAGTCTACAAAGATACTAGCTGATTAGTTTCTCTTTGCAGGTCTTTTTATTATGTTGCATGTTTATGATCCATGTGTAGTGGTGTGAAACCCGACAACATCCTAGTGGTTTTTAATCATTGTTTACAACCTTAATTTCTACTTTCTTGCTTTACTTTCCTCGCACTTAGCTTAAAACCAAATCAAACTTTCGATCTAAATATCAACTGTTAAGTAGTTAAGTACGACTAAAATGTTTTCCATCTTGATTACATCAAGACCGTTGTCCCGAGGATTCGACCCTTAACTATACTACGATAAGACTTCCGCGTGTCTTAGCATACGTGGGTGGAGATCTTACCATAGTACTAGCAAGGATAAACTTAGGGATTCATCATCTCTAGGATTTTTAGTGGCGTTGCAAAACTCCATCAAAAATTGGCGCCGTTGCTGGGGACAACGGAACGTTTTAGTTTTCACTTAACAACTTCTTGGTTGGTTAGGATTTTACACTTTTCTTTGATAACTACTCTGAATCTTCTTGACTTCTTGTTTCCGTTCATTATCTTAACGTGTGATTTTCCTTCTACTCAGGTAGAAAACGTGTATGCAAACCCCGCATAGGATCGGATTCTCCCCTGAACCAGAGTACGACTCTGAGGTAGAAAGAAGTTTCCACCGAAGGATTAGACTTAACTGCCAAAGAGCCAGACAGATGGCTGAAGAGCAATGTCGTGTTGTAGAAAGAGTTAACGCCGCCATAGCAGCACAATGAGCACAACTTATTGCAGACACTCGTGCTCAAGTGCAAGCTAAGATTCGAGCTGAGGAACAAGCCCGCATCCAAGCTGAGAATGCAGCTGCTCAACTTGCGCTAAGAAACAAGCAACTTCGGGACTACGCAGTCCCGAAGAATTATGAAGATGATCACCCAGTCCGACCACCGATTATTAACATACCAAACTTTCAAATCCGGACGCAATGGATCCAGATCATGCAAGGCATCTCTTTCTCTGGAGCACCCGGAGACGATTGCATGGATCACCTTAAGAGATTCAAGTCACTCTGCCGACTTGTACCTCAAGCAGGAATCGCCCTGGAAGAAATAATGTTACATCTTTTCCACTTCACCTTATCTGGAAGAGTGCTAAGCTGGTACAATGCTTTAGATAGACACCCCATCATCACCACTTGGACTCCTTTAGAAGAAAAGTTTCTTGAGAAATTCTTTCCACCTTCACTAACCTATGAGATTAGGGGACAGATTAATCACTTCGCCCAACTACCTGGAGAAACACTTGCGGAAGCTTGGGAAAGATTCAAGGAACTCCTGAGAAAGTGTCCTCACCATGGCATATCTCAAAATCAACTAATAGAAACATTCTACAGAGGAGTAAGTGATGATATCAAGCAATTTCTAGATTCCTCATCTGGAGGAAATTTTATGAGAAAGAACTATGAAGATGCTTGGAATATAGTTACGCTAGGGGCCGAGAACCAATCCAATTGGGGAAGGTCGTCTAACCAACCCAAGGGAGTTCTTAAAGTCTACAAAGCTGAAGAATCTATGGAACTCAAGGCCATTGCAGAGGCCCTGAAGACTATTGCTAGCAAGCAACAAGCCCTTGAAACTTCTTTCGGGGAATATGACAAGAAGAAAAGTTCTCAAGTTCAACAAGTAAAAGCAGCTACTGGAACTTGTGAAGCATGTCATGCATCTGATCATCCCACATTATCGTGTGGTCTGTTGTACAATGTCATGATGGATTTACAACCACCCATGCCGCAATATGAGCCCATTATTGAGCATCCCGAGGACCAAATGCCAGAGCAAGTCAACTCCATCCATTCTATACCTGGCCAAGTGTATTACAATCCTGATAAACTAAGAAATCACCTAGGTTTCCAATATGGAAATCGTGCAGGAACTGCCAATCCTCAACAACAGATACAAGGTGGATCTTTCAGCAAACAACCACCAGGATTTCATAGTAACTTTGCCCAAAATCAAGGGAATTATAGAAATGGGTTCCAACGATCCAATTATCCTAGGAATCCCTCCTATCAATACCCAGGACTGCACCCACAACTGCAACAACCTCAGTTGCTGCAGCCACAACAACCGCAGTTGACAGCACCTCCACAGCAACCCCAGGGGCAACAAGTCACTCAATATCAACAGAGGAGTGCTCCTTCCCAACCATCTGATGAAATATCTTTGATTAGGCAGATGTTGCAATCTCAGCAGACCATGCTTGTGAATCAACAAGCTCAACAAAAGGCTATGGAGGCCCAATTAGCACAGATTGCTGCCCAGTTGAAATCACCATCAGGTACCTTCGCTGGGCAACCAGAGGCAAACCCAAGGCATGACCAAAATAGACCTGAGCAACTGAATGCTATCACCACAAGGTCTGGTCGTGTCCTTCCTGATAACATTAGAATCATCCATGATGATGATGATGTAGCTATTCTCTCACCAACAGAAAGCTCCACTCATGAAAAGGAAAAATCCACTAAAACCACTGAAAGGGAAAACGAAAAGGGACCTGCTCCAGAAGCTCCGCTCAAAATTCCTTACCCGGACAGGATGAAAGGAACCAAAATGGATACTAGGTTCCAAAAATTCAAAGAAGCTATGAAGAAACTGTATATCGATATCCCATTTCTAGATGCCCTTTCTGAAGTACCCGCTTGGGCCAAATACCTGAAAACCCTGCTATCGAGAAAATATATGAAAGAAAAGCATGAAACAGTGAAACTAGCTCAAACCACTTCAGATATTCTGCTTAACAAAATGCCAAAGAAAAAGAAGGACCCTGGTTCCTTCGGTATTCAGTGTTCGATTGGAAATGGCTCTAGCAAAAAGGGATTAGCATATCTAGGGGCAAGTATATCCATTATGCCCTATTCTATGTGTAAAAGATTAGGCTTCACTGATTTGTTACCTACGTCAATGACAATTCAGTTAGCCGATTCTACCATAACTGCTCCCCTTGGAATTATTGAAGATATACCCGTCAGAATAGGAACAAATTCTTATGTCCCGTGCGATTTCGTTATTATGGACATACAAGAAGATCTAAGATACCCGATAATCTTCGGAAGACCTTTCCTAGCTACCGCCCGAGCACTCATCGATGTAGAAGCAGGAACGATTATACTAAGGCTTGGGAAGGAAGCTTTCCAATTCAGAGTCCTTAACAGCATGAAAGGACCAAGCATTCAAGAGGAAGTTTTTCTCCTAGATGCTATATATCAAATGTCCCAGTTAGAAATGTCCGAACCCTCCGATGAGTTGGAAAGTGCCTTGACAAACCCGGAAGTAGAATTTTCAGCAAATAAACTAGTACAACAATGCCTTCAATATTTAGAAAAAGCTGAAGAAGCCCCAACAGCCACCTTTGAAGAACTCAAGGTTGTCACCGTTATAGAAGCAACCGAGCCACCTAAGGCCCCTGAATTGAAGGCTTTACCCGAAGGACTCAAACATGTCTTCCTTGACAGTGAGAAACTTTGTCCAGTGATTATCAGCTCTACTCTGGAAGAAGGCCAAGAAAACAGACTTCTTGATGAGCTAAAGAGACACAAGAAAGCCATCGGATATAAAATGACTGACTTAACTGGTATAAATCCAGCTTTATGCATGCATAGATTGCCTATGGTGGAAGAATTCAAACCATCGAGGGAACATCAAAGAAAGTTGAACCCTAATCTCAAGGAGGTAGTTCGCATCGAGGTTCTCAAACTTCTGAAGGCAGGTATCATCTACCCAATCTCAGATTCTCAATGGGTAAGCCTCGTGCAGGTGGTCCCTAAAAAAGGGGGGACCACTGTTGTTCTTAATGATAAGAATGAACTGGTACCTACTAGAACAGTAACCAGGTGGAGAATGTGCATAGATTACAGAAAACTTAATAAAGCTACAAGGAAAGATCATTTCCCCTTACCCTTCCTAGATGAGGTTCTCGAGCGCTTGGCTCATCAGAAGTACTTCTGTTACCTAGATGGTTATTCCGGGTTTTACCAAATCCCTATACACCCGGAAGATCAAGTGAAAACTACTTTTACCTGTCCTTTTGGGACATATGCTTTCAAAAGAATGCCATTCGGGCTTTGTAACGCACCAGCCACTTTCCAAAGATGCATGTCTGCTATCTTTGCAGGATTAACAGAATCTATAATGGAGGTATTCATGGACGATTTCTCAGTTTATGGAGACTCCTTCGACAACTGTTTGCTCAACCTGGTTCAAGTTTTACAAATATGCGAGGAAACAAACCTCATCTTAAATTGGGAAAAATGCCATTTTATGGTTACCGAAGGTATCGTTCTCGGACACAGAGTGAGCGACAGAGGGATCGAGGTGGATAAAGCAAAAGTTGACGTTATCTCGAAATTGCTGCCACCAAAATATGTAAAGGGGTACGTGCTTTCTTAGGTCATGCTGGGTTTTACAGAAGATTTATTAAAGACTTCTCTAAAATAGCAAAACCCATGACACAACTGCTGACCAAGGGCATGGAGTTTAACTTTAACCAAGAATGTTTACAAAGTTTCACAACTCTGAAAAATGCCTTGATGTCCGCACCCATACTAAGAGCTCCAGATTGGTCAAAACCTTTTGAAATCATGTGTGACGCGAGCGATTATGCCATAGGGGCCGTATTGGGGCAAAGAATCGACAAGAAACCCTATGTTATATACTACACATCCAAAATGCTTGATGAAGCACAGAAAAATTACACCACTACAGAAAAGGAATTCTTAGCTGTCATCTACGCGTTCAAGAAATTCCGCTCATACCTGATTGGAGCTAAGGTCATTGTCTACACTGACCACTCCGCTATACGGTATCTAATTCAGAAGCAAGATGCAAAACCTAGACTTATCCGCTGGGTATTGATGCTTCAAGAATTCAATTTGGAAATCTAAGACAAAAGCGGAGTGGAGAACGTCGTCGCTGATCATCTCAGCCGCATTGAAGTCGAGGATGAAGACAAAGTACCTATCCGAGACTCCCTCCCAGACGACCAACTAATGAAAGTCGCTAATGGATTCCCCTGGTATGCCGACATTGTTAATTATTTAGCAACAAGAATCATTCATCTGTCTGCATCTTATCACGACAAAAAGAAGTTCATTCATGATGCTAAGCAGTATTTCTGGGACGAGCCCTATCTATTCTGCTTATGCGCAGATGGACTTTTTCGTCGATGCATTCCAGAGACGGAAATCACCTCGGTTCTAGAGCACTGTCACTCAAGCCCCATTGGGGGCCACATGAGTTCTAAGAAGACAGCCCTCAAAGTCCTGCAATCTGGTTTTTACTAGCCAACCATCGCAAAAGATGCACATTAATACGTGTGATCATGCGATAAGTGCCAACTATCCGGTGGAATAACCAAAAGAAATGAAATGCCATTGAATATATGGAAAGAAATCGAACTCTTCGATGTATGGGGAATAGATTACATGGGCCCTTTCCCCCCATCTTACGGATTCATGTACATCTTGGTTGCTGTGGACTATGTTTCGAAATGGGTAGAAGCTCTACCAACCATTTCTTGTAATTCAAAACCGGTAATCAAGATGTTTAAAGAGATAATATTCCCCAGATTCGGCGTTCCAAGAACAATAATATCTGACGGTGGATCACATTTCTTGGAACGAAGCTTTGAAGCCTTATTAAGAAAATATGGAGTCAACCATAAAGTTTCTACACTGTATCATCCACAGACATGTGGACAGGTTGAAGTCTCCAATAGGCAAATTAAAGCTATCCTGGAAAAAACTATCAATCGGCATCGCACCGATTGGTCCACCAAACTATCTGACGCTCTATGGGCCTACCGCACAGATTTCAAAACACCAATCGGTCCAACACCGTTTCGATTAGTGTATGGGAAGTCTTGCCATTTGCCAGTTGAATTATAGCATAAGGCCTGGTGGGCCATTAAGCAACTAAACTTCGATCTCAAAGGCGCTGGTGAATTCAGACAACTTCAACTCCAAGAACTAGAAGAATTACGGATGACAGCCTACCACAATGCAAGAATCTACAAAGAACAAACCAAGATGTGGCATGATGGCCACATAAAAAGAAAGGATATAATCATCGGAGACAAAGTCCTCCTATTCAATTCCAGACTAAAAATGTTTCCAGGAAAACTGCGTACTAAATGGTCGGGGCCTTTCACAATCAAACATATATACCCGACAGGAGCTGTCATTATTTTCGATGATAATGGAGGAGAAAGGACCGTTAATGGTAACAGATTAAAGAAATACCACACTCCGGTAGACAAATTATCAAGACAAACTATAGTTATCCATGATCCTATAACAACAGCATAGCTGGAGCAAAATTTTGTCGAGCCAGCGACGTTAAACCAAGGCGCTACTTGGGAGGCAACCCAAGATTTCTACTTTTTCCTTTATGTTCTGCTCTTTTATTTTTCTTAGTTTTATCTTATGAAAATACAAAAAAAAATCTACATAACCAAAACTATCAAAAAAATAATCAAAACAACATACAACATAAAAATTTACAAATCAAAAACTAACATAAAAATATAAAATCTTTTCTACCTTTGCCCCTCCAAACGGTCCTGAAACCGTTTGGACTTCAAACGGTCTCCAAACCGTTTGGAGCCAAACGGTCTTTAAACTGTTTGGAGCCAAACGGTCTTGAAACCGTTTGGATTCCAAGCGATCTTCAAACCGTTCGGAGCCAAACGGTCTTCAAACCGTTTGGAGCCAAACGGTCTTGAAACCGTTTGGACTCCAAGCGGTCTTCAAACCGTTCGGAGCCAAACGGTCTTGAAACTGTATGGACTCCAAGCGGTCTTCAAACCATTTGGACTCCAAGCGGTCTTCAAACCGTTTGGAGCCAAACGGTCTTGAAACCGTTTGGAATACAAAGGGTCGCTAACCGTTCCCTATAAATATAAACCCTTCTCCTTCGTCTTCCCCTCTTCGACTCTCGAACTCTCTTGAGCGCTTGTACGAAGAACTGTGCTATTGCTCTCCTTTGCTCCCGCGCGATCGCACTCCAGTTCACCGACCACCTGCATGGTAGTCCGGCGAGCACAACACACGCTGCTCCTCTTCCCTACCACCGTCATTCTTGCTCTATTCACCGTCTATTCCACCATCGCCGCCTCCTCTGCCGACGGCTTGAATGACCACCTGCAAGTTTTCGTCGTCGCCCGCAAGTTTCTCTTCCGACCACAATCATCAACTCTATCCTCCGTCGCCGACTTCATCTTCACTATCGTCGACATCACCATCTTCATCGCCGTCGTCTTCACCATTGCCGTTTTTATCGCTGGTTTCACCGTCATATTCGCCATCGTTATCACCACCGCCGTGGTCACCGGCGCAACCTCCGCCTCCGCGCCGGTTCATCTTCATCTTCACCTACGTCGGCGACCCCACGGCCTTTCGTTTTCCAAACGGTCCTCAAACCGTTTGGTCTTGAAACCGTTTGGTCTCCCACACCCTTTAACCTTTCACAAAAATACAAAAAATGACATAAACTACAAACAAAATCTAATTTGTTTCTCAAACTTTTTGCTCTAACTCATAAATTCCTATTTTTCAGATATGGCATCACCACCAAGCAAAGCCATCAGGTTCGAAGGTCCTGAAATCTGGACAAAAGAGGAAATGCTGGAAAAACAAGCCAGGCTTCAACAGATAAGAACATACTTCAACAGGACTGGGAAGGCACCCCCAAACGTCAAGATGATGGAAGTCCTGTGCGACCTTGATCGCCTAGAGAAGTGCCTAGCTGAGGCACCAGAAGAAGAAGCTGAAATCTCTTCTTCTGATGATGAAGGCTCGGAGTACAACCCCAACTCCGAGGAGGAATCCCCTGCCAAAGAGAAAAAGGGGAAGCGCAAGGTCCTGGAGACTGCATCTGGGCAACCCTCCAAGAAGCGGGCAAGAAAACAAGTTCGACCTGTTTCCTCTATGGATCAACACTTTGCAAAACCTACCACCACCATCTATGCTGCTACCACCATCATCCCTGCAGCTACCACCACCATTCCTGCTACTACCACAACTATCCCCATCACTACCACCACTTTCATTCCCATCACCACCACGATACCACCACCAGAGAACCTCTTCATCCAAACCACCATCTCCACCGATAAAACCCTAAAACCTACCAAGTATGTCTGCTCCAGCATACTAATCAAGATGGGGATATATGATCGTATCTTCAACGTGCTAGACAAAGTCAACCTCACCAGGTTGTGTCTAGTACCTGAAGTATCTTACTACGAACCCACCGCAGAATTTTTCTCCTTTCTGACCAAGGAGCCTGTTGACATCATGGATAGGTCACGTGATGGAGGTGACAGAAGACTTGTCACCCAAATTTTTGGCAGCAAGGTCGTCATAACAGAGAATATGCTGAACTCCATCTTTATCGATGACCAGGAGCAGCTGTGAAAGGCTAAAACAGTGGGAACCGATCATCCAGAATTCAACAGACATACATTCTGGAAATCCCTAACCGGGATCCCCACTTACGATGCAAAGACGTGCAAGGCGTCGAACATACACTCTGGTTTTGTGCGCACTGTACACAAAATCCTCGCTGGCGCACTCTTCCCCAGGAAAGAAGGGGGGAACGTTATAATCTCCGATCTTTTTGTTCTCTGGTCTATTCTTAATGAACGGCCAGTCAATATCGGACGCCATCTGATCCAGAAATTCTCAATCTCCATCCTGGGGAAAGAGATTTGCATGGCGGGTCATGTCACATCTATCGTCAAATATCTTAAGATGGACAAACCTTTACCCCGCTGCACGCAACTGAAGGGCAACATCCTTACCAATGAGCAAACTCTGAAGAACTCGTTCATAATCAAGGAAAAGGATGGGAAACTACACTATGTATTCTGCCCTATGGTCAAATCATTGAGAACTCTCCTCCCGCTCCCAGAGTTAGCACACTATGACGCAACACATCTCCTCTTTTCCGAAGAGGAGCTTACTCAAATGCTAGCTTCGGTCAAAATACTCAAAAGGAAAGCAACAGCGGGACAAACGGAGATGAGTATCACTGCCCCGACAGCTCAACCAACAAAGATGCCTGTCAAATGGCCTTCTAGGAGGCAACTGCAGGCCCAACAGCTGTCGGGGACACCAACATCTCGGCCAAATCTGGAGGCCGAGCAGCTCCATGAAGAAGTCTTAACAACATCCTCCATTGACTCTTTTATCCAGAGTCTCCACGAGCAGCTAACCGCTGCCACTGCTACCACTACTCCGCCTTCCACCATTCCAACATCTACCACTCCCTTCCTCCCCACATCCACACAACCATACACATCCACTTCTTCACCCATATTTACTTTGGGCTTCCCTTTCTCCATCCCTATGCCCGACTTCACCACTTTTCCATTCACTTCCGCAGTTTCCACCCCATCATTGTCGCTACCACCACTTTCGCCTCAAATACCACCACTTTTCACATCCGCCACCACCCCGACACCGCTGGTGACTACATCCACAGTCACTACGCAGCTCGGGGCATCATTAGTGTCTCTTCCGCAAGACACTAACACCATCCCACACAGACCCCAGTCATCTCACCCTTCCGCTCCTGGGGTCCCTTTTACTAACATCGGTGAGGAATTCGGCCGTCAATTTGATGCTGTCCGAAACCTCCTCACCGATCCTTCTAACATATTAAATTCTATTTTTTCTTGTGTACAGGATCTATCATGACAGGTAACCAAGATCGACGAACGACATCGAGCCTTGCCTACCTTCCTCCAAGGCATCCAGCAACGACAGGACGAAGTGGCTAAGCAAGTTGAGCACATCAACAACCACACCAACAACCTGCCGGACCTGGTCCTTGGAGCAATGTGTCAGCAAGAAGCTACAACACAAAAAGTCGATGAGATCTCCAAACAGACTCAACCTCTGCCAGAGAATCTCCGCAAGCTTGAGCAACATCAAGAGGCCATGAGCATGCGCTTGGCTACCATTGATGAAACACTTACGCAGCTACATCATCACCAAGAGGAGGCAAATAACGATGAAACCCAACAGCTACGTGCCCAAGTCACAGAACTGACAGCACGTCTCCTCTCCGCCGAGGGCAGATTCACAGACCTCAAAGAAGCCCACGATGCATTGCTCGAAAAACACGAGCATCTGTAAGTGGCTTTCGACGAGCTACAAGCCACTCATCGGCGGTATAAAAAGTCTGCAAACAAAAAGCAAACAGACGAAGCTGCAGATGACAAAGATGACGATGATGAAGAAGACGATGACTCCGACTCATCTACTGACTCTAACAAAGATACATCTTCGGACGACAAGCATGATGACGGAGAAGACCCCGGGCATGCTGCAGGACCCTCCCAAAAAGGGTCCGACAAAGGTCACCAGGACAGTGACCACCACCCCAAGTCCCCGCACAATGACAATGTCAACATGTCATATGGGGACCAATTCTTTGACTATTCAACTATGGGGTCCATCGGGGAAGCTGCCAAGGACGCGGCCTACGCTGAGTTACAACAATGCATATTAGGAACCAGCGCCAGCCCGCCAAAAACCTCTTCTCTCTTCTCAGCACCTTCACCCCCTTACCAAGACGAGGCAGACCGAGTAAGTCTAGACACGGACGAGGATCTTGACTCTGCCTCTGACTTGGTGATAACACAAAATTTTGTGACGTTTTTGCCCTTTATTCTGTTATCAAAACTACCCTTTTCTGCTATTTTCCTCTATTTTATTAGCATTTTCGCAATAATTGGCCAAGCAACGCTCTTATTCCAATTTTTCCTATCTTCTACAGAGTTTTCCTCATTTTTGTGCAATAAGGCCGATTCCGGCCCACAATAAGTCTAAGCCCATCTCGACCTTCCTAACGCCCGATCCAACCCAGCTCGACAGGGGCTGGGCGACACGAGAATGTTCGGCGGAGAAGGGCGCTGTGCAAGAAGGACGTGTCGGCCGACACACCGTCTACCCGACAGGGAGCCAAAGCCGCATCAACGACCAAACTCGTCGGGCGACACAGCCACCCACCAGAAGGCGTGCCGCCAGCCACGTGACCGATAGCCAGCACCTCGCGCCGAGACATACCTGAATCGGCCGTCCACATCCATCGACCGGCGTATAAGGGAGCTACGTGGCGTTTCCAGCACCATAACTCCTTCAACCGCCTATAAATAACAGCTATAGGAAGCTGAAAAGACAGTTTGACAGTTCGGACAAGCTTGGCCACTTCAAGTTTCGGACAGTCGAGTGATCTTCGAAGGAAGCTGTGAGAGCAAGAGTATCGCGCCCCAGTGCTTGTGTCGGACGACACTAGGTGAGCTTTCCCTCATCCCGAGAGGGAAGGGATAGTTCACTTAGTGTTGTCCCGGGCGACACTGCGGGCCGATATCGGCCAGCGAAGATGAGCGACACTAGTGCCCGACAGTAGACTCGTAGCTCTTTGCCCGACACGATATCGAACCTGATACACTCCGCCCGTCATGCGTGCTGCCCGAGAGGGTGCACCGCCCGATATGAGCGTATCGGCCAGGGTCCTTGAGCGATACAGTCAGTCGTCAGTCGGTGCTGCCCGAGAGGGGGTGCCGCCCGACACTTCCGTATCGGGCTCGGCTCCTGACCGGTATCGGGTAGGAGAGCTACAGTAGTCTGTCGTTCTTCTACATCAAGAAGGCGACATCTATCTTTAATTATGTTATTTAATTTCTTAGCTTATGCATTGTATTAAGACCCTTATTGCTTATGGAAATAGAAATGCTTAATTGCTATTTTTTTAATGCTTGATGCCTTATGATTGGGTAACTGTTGTGTTGGATATCTGAACTCTAGCTTGCATGTTTTGGATCGCGTTTTGCTTAGCTACTGAATCTTCTTTCCCGTCGCAACTACTTCGAGAGTTGGGTTGTGGCTCTAGTGTTCGGTCCGGTTCTGGAGTACGAGAGTGCCCGGAACGGAGTTGTTTTAGTATCATTCCACTCTAACTTGAGCCCAGCAACCTCGAGAGGGGTGTTGAAGCTTGGTTAGAGGCACCCGCTCTGAGAGGAGGGGTGCAGGGTGTTACTGCTTCCGCTTGTCTTACTGAAGTCTTATCCCTTGCATTACGCCTTAAACTGTAGTTTATCTTTCTATTTTCTGGTGCATAAAAATTCCTAAAAACTGCTAAATGACAAAAATCTTAATCTTTCTTGTAACTCCAGTTGGAGATAGTTTTCTTTGATTTAATCGTGACAGCTTGTTGTTCCCCTTCGGGGAACTTTAATATCTCTTTATACCCACCGGAGTGTAGAGTGTCGATTCAGAGTCGTCAACACAACCCACCTTGTCCCTGTGTTCGACCCCGTATGACTACTTCGACCCCGTAAACAAAGTTGCGGGGGCCTAGAAGGATTCAGGTTATAAATGTGAAGGCTCGACTACCTCAAATACGCCTCCAATTTTAGGACGTGCGATTTAGGTCGGTCACTTGGACGATAATCTAGAGGGCCATGTAGAGGCCTTCGAACAACCTGCTTCTCCTCCACCACAAGAGCTTCCCCCGCCACCTCCTCTGCCGCACAAAATGCACGACCTAGACATGGCAGCCATCTCTACTTTAGATGCTCAGGACATTTTTATACTGAACACTATAGTGGACGATGCAAAAGCGGGGGAAGATATAATCTATCATAACACCAAAACCAGGCGTAAGTTGACACGCGAAGATTTCCGCTGCATCCTACAACCTCGGTCCACAGTGCCAATGGCGATCTTCCGTGTCCTCCTCGCCAATTGTATAGAAACATATAGAAGTCACAAGCGGCAACAACCGGTTTTTAATGCTTCGCCCGCTTTGTCTTTTGGCCTTTTATACAAAGACATACGCGAAAAATCAGTTGAACGGCTGCGTGTCGATTTGGCAAGAAGGGCACATTATCTTACACTGCCCTTCCAAGTCTCGGACCACTGGCTTTTTATGATCGTGGATACCGAGGCTCGGGATGCCAAAGTTTACAACTTCTGTAGCACCGAGCTACCAGCCGGCACAATAAATTTCGTAGGAGAAGCAGCAGGAGAAGCCAGGTGTATACCCTTCCGGCTGCTTAAATTAATATGGGCTGCACGCCCATCTCTTCGCCAAGACTGGAGCCAACCATGGTTCAAAATCATAAACCCTCCAGTCCAAGCCACCGAGGGATCTGGGGACAGCGCTTTCTGCACCATCTGACACATCCAAGCGTTGAACCAGGAAATCCCATTCAACGACCTGGTAGCTGAAGATTTTCATTCCCTACGAGGACGCTATGCCATGGAACTCATCTGTGATAGATGATTCTTCAACGACCTAACTATGTCACCAGATGATGTTCCTCGGTACCTTTTCTCAGCTGTACAGCGACGACAACGACGACCTTTCCGACAAGTTTTGAAAGAGTTAGAGCAGACCAAGTCGCCCGAGCAAGATAAAATCAAGAGCGATCCTGCTTACACCATCAACCCAACATTTCCTGATTTTGATCGCGATGCTTGTAAGGGTCTGAACGATCTTGAATTGCGTATCATTATGGCGCGACTCTCCGCAGACAAAGATGACCTGGTATTCATGTCTCGAGACATACTCGTAATGGCAGATTCACTGCGAGAGACTCTACAGGATAAGGGATCCCTTTCTGTCAGCCTCATGGCCACCTACCCGTTTCTACTTGGCCAAACCAACCCAAATACATACATGGCGTCCCCATATATGAAAGATGATCTCCTAAAGCTCAAGAACTTCGGCACAACCGACGCACTGATCTCATATCTCCAACACACAACGCCGAAGTTCATCATGTTACCCATCCTGTATCATGAGCATTAGATTCTCCTGGCAACAAACCTCCCAGACGGAACAACCACAATATACAACAGTTCCGACAGCCAGTTCAATGCTCGACAGCGACACTACGTCGTGACGCCAAAGATGCCAACAGAAGTAGTGGCAAAGGAGTGCGTCGAGAAATTAATCGATCTTCTGAGTCAGCATACAACGGCGTACGACAAAGAACATTTCCATCACCCCGCCTTCTGCCACAAATGCCGCCAGCAAATACGACAATCGAACGATTGCGGCTTCCACGTCCTCTACTGGATGTACACCATCATTGTTCTTCAATGACCAGTAGAGGAAATGACTGACGTGGACTACCACGCTTTACGAGGACAGTTCGCATCCAATCTACTTCATTCTCCGGGGGAAAATGAAGATTTACCTTAACCCGCGGCCCTTGTCCTAATGACTTCGCACCCTATCACTTGGCCACTCTGCGGACAGAGTGCGTGATAAGTTAGGGGGGGTACATTAGACAAGGGCGAGGTATCAATTTCTACACTCCTCTTCCTATCTAATACTTTCCATACAATTCCTTATTCTTAAAATCCTTTTTTACTTAATTTCTTTTTCAAAAATAGTCACCTCAACTAACTCTAGAATCATGTTAGTCCCTATAAGTAAATAGCACTTAGACATCGAATGGTGATTTATCAATTTCCACCCACTAGTGATTTCATATTTTTGCTTCAATTCTTCATCTGACTCTCCACAGGTCAAAATCAAGGCAGAAATAAGCCAAGATCTCGAGGATGAGAGGGAAATTAGGCAACTTCCAAATCAAAAAGTTCTGCAAGTGGACCACAAACCAAATAAGTGCACGTTGAAAAAATTTAAGAACAACTTTCCTCTCTTCAAAATAAAAGAGGCTTGGCCGCCCAAAATAAATTCTCAAAAATCCCAAAACCCAAGCCTGTGAGTTATTGAATAAAAGCCAGAGAGACGAATAAAATTATGAGAGTTGTGCCACGCATAAGGATCTATACGAAGAACTAACGAAGGTCTCACCCGGCCGGCACATTTCGCTGCCCTCACAAAGGCAGATGTGTCGTGCCTGGTAGTGAAACCCTAAAGTTTCCAAGATATGAAAGGCTCATAAAGGAATCGCCCGGCCGGTACATTCAGCTGCCCTCATAAAGGCAGATGTGTCGTGCCCGGTAGTGAGATTCTAAAAAGCATAGACAGCCCCTCCCCCACTTGAAGGGGGAGCTACACTTCAAAGCCTTTAAGCCAACCCTCATACCCTCTCTAGCTTCCAGTAGGTCTTTCAGAGAGGTATAAAGCTGATTAGAGTCAACAACATGCACAAAATAAAGTGGTCCCAATGCAAACTTTGAGATACGGAAAGAACCTGAGATCCAAGCAACTCTCGAAATCCGAAAGAATCAAGGAATGCAATAAGACTTGATATGACCCCAGGGGAACTCAGGTCAAGAATTGAAGCAGGAATATGGAAATCCTAAATAAAATCGCCTCGCCATTACATGTCTCAGCTCTATCTAACTTGAGGACAAGCTAGACTCTAAGTTAGGGGGGGTGATAACCTCCTATTTTAGTCGATTATCTTAGTCTTTTTCTTTAGTTTTCCATACTCTTTTTACGTTTAAACTACAACATAATCCTAATTTTACCCCTTTTTATAAGTACACCATCAGACTAACTTTTTCCTTTTATATATGCAGAAAAAGCACAAAAAAATCATAAAAGTATAACCCAGCCTCAAGACCGCATGAAGCCAACCGGTCCCGAGACCGCATGGAGTTCAAACGGTCTCAAGACCGCATGAAGCCAACCGGTCCCGAGACCGCATGGAGTTCAAACGGTCTCAAGACCGCATGAATCCAACCGGTCCCGAGACCGCATGGAGTCAAACGGTCTCAAGACCGCATGAAGCCAACCGGTCCTGAGACCGCATGGAGTTCAAACGGTCTCAAGACCGCATGAAGCCAACCGGTCCCGAGACCGCATGGAGTTCAAACGGTCTCAAGACCGCATGAAGCCAACCGGTACCGAGACCGCATGGAGTCAAACGGTCCCAAGACCGCATGAAGCTAACCGGTCCCGAGACCGCATGGAGTCAAACGGTCCCAAGACCGCATGGAGTTCAAACGGTCTCGAGATCGCATGAAGCCAAACGGTCCCGAGACCGCATGGAGTTCATACGGTCTCAAGACCGTTTGAAGCCAAACGGTCTCACAGTCCAAACGGTCTCGAGGCCCCAAATGGTCTTGAGGTCCAAACGGTCTCCAAACCGTTTGGACTTCACTCAAAGCCTATAAATAAGACCCCAAGGGTCCTCCAAAAGGGGAGAGCTCAGACGCTCAAAGGCTGCCTCTCCAGTTCCAGAGCAATTTCATCCTTCATCCATCGCCCTAAGGCTGCCGGGTTGAGGTCCACATCTCATCATCAAGCTACCTTCTCCCTCATCAACAAAGAAGGTGGAAGGAGAAGATCCATCATCAAGGAACCACGAAGTGTGAAGATCGTTGCTCTCTCCACCAAGGGTTCAACCTTCCCTCCTCCGTGGAGATGTCATTCTTTCTCTCTCTTCTCACCTCCTCCTTTGCTCTTGAGATGAGCAAGTAGTTCCTTTTCACTAGGGTGCGGGGAGTAGCCCCGCTACCCATGTTTTCATTTCATGCAATGTAATTCAATCGTTTGCAATAGAGATACTCTCCTTTTTGGCTCAACATCAATCGTTTAATGAATGCTTGTTGCTTGATCACCAACTTGTGTTACTTATTATCTTTTGGTATGAATTGTCTACGTTTATACCCTTAGATCTGAATATCGATTGAATGTTGGTTCTAGATATATGTAGTCACCATATGTCTGTTTCGGTATCTAGGAGTGCTTTCATGAGTGGAGTAAACTCACTCCCATCGTTGCACTTTCATACTATGAAATGGAATCAGTTGACGTATGGAAGTGCAACCTTGGTAAGGTCGAGGAACACACTTCATGAAGGAGTAATGCAAAGTAAGTGACCATTCGTTAGGGGATGGCTGGCATTGCAATACTCCACACTCCTCGTAGATTGGTTATCCGAAAGGAAGCTAAGTCTACAAAGATACTAGCTGATTAGTTTCTCTTTGCAGGTCTTTTTATTATGTTGCATGTTTATGATCCATGTGTAGTGGTGTGAAACCCGGCAACATCCTAGTGGTTTTTAATCATTGTTTACAACCTTAATTTCTACTTTCTTGCTTTACTTTCCTCGCACTTAGCTTAAAACCAAATCAAACTTTCGATCTAAATATCAACTGTTAAGTAGTTAAGTACGACTAAAATGTTTTCCATCTTGATTACATCAAGACCGTTGTCCCGAGGATTCGACCCTTAACTATACTACGATAAGACTTCCGCGTTTCTTAGCATATGTGGGTGGAGATCTTACCATAGTACTAGCAAGGCTAAACTTAGGGATTCATCATATCTAGGATTTTTAGTGGCGTTGCAAAACTCCATCACCATCTCCCACCCAGGTTTATCCATTAATCCACCAATGTTGATTCCAATTGACCTGACACTCCAACCAATTGGTTCAATACTTAAACTGGTCAGTTTAGAGTCCATTCATACAAATTTGAATGTCTTTTGTTTAATTGAATACCTAATCACCTTTAGTAATCAAACTAAACATCATTCATGAATATACTCCTTTATTACAAGTGCATCCTATGTGTGTGACCCTATAGGTCCAAAATTACGTTGGAAGTGAATTTTCGTAACTAATTATGATATCGCAAGCAATGAATGAAATCTAGAAATAGACAATTGCTACCCAAGGAATTTGGAAAGTTAGAGAACAACTTCAACCTACAATCTGTGATCAGTGTTACCATGACCATATGCTTCCTTTGTCTCTGATATATAGATCAAACTTGAGTCATGGAATCATCATCCTCGTCAACGTTCAATCCATGTTCCTTGAACTAGAGCATATTTTTTAAGATGCATGTGAGCTCACATGTCATATATAGAGTCACATGAGTATGGTCATGCATTTCTCAGTCTCTATTATCAAGAAGAATGGATATCAGTCACCTGTAGGAGGGACAAATCCCATCTACATCAATCACATTCTATCCCCATGTGTCACAATGCACCCAAGCACCACCATAATGGAAACTCTTATTCAAGATCGCGGTGGATGATGTCAAAGTACATGAATATCATGTGATAAATGTGGGAACTTCAGGTCTAAGAACCAAATCACTACTATCACTATGAGAGTTGATTGTGACTACCATTCCATGGTCTCCAAGTATAACTATCATGGTGGATATGTCTCACACATTGTTCTCTAACATATACCTATGTGCTTGACTTGATATCATGTATTATGACTAATGAGACTTTTTCATTAGTCAACACAAACTCTAGTCTTATGTATTACTATTTTCGATTTTGACCAGGGATATAACATTAATGCTTGTATTCTTATCATACATATGATCTCATTATTCAGGTCCTCATCATAAACGCATATGTCATTGAGTAACATAATTCATTAGAAATCTTTTTGTCAGTGTCATCATCTCATGCTAATGTAAACATACTAGACATAACTACCTTTATTATTACCAAATCAGCTATCTAATGCCACATTCAAATCATCATATGATTGGCTCTTTGGCCATACATACCAACAATCAGAAGCAATGGGAAGTATCTAGAAACACGTCATTACTACCAAAATAATTGGGAAGTTAGAGAACTGCAACCTATAATATGTGATTATAGCAATCATATAGTTCATTTTCCTATGATATCCAAACTGAACTCAGGGCATGGAAACGCCAACATCTCAACATTCAATCCAAATTCCTTGAACTAGAGCAGACTGTCTAAGATGCATTTGAGCTCACATGTCATATATTGATTCACATGAGTATGTAAATACATTTCTCTATCTCTCTTATCAAGTGGCCATGATATCAACTCCATTAGGAGGGACAAATCCCATATACATCACTTATAATCATTCCCCATGTGTCACAACATATCTGAGCATCACCTTTATGGTAACCCTTATTCCAAGTTACCTCAGATGGTGTCAAAGTACATCAAATGACATATAATGAATTTAGTGACTTTAGGTCTAAGAACCACAATCACCACTATCACTATGACAGTTGATTCTGACAACCATTCAATGGTTTACTTGTATCACTCTCAAGGTGGGTCTGTCTGATACACTATTCTCTAACAAGTACATGTGTGTTTGGTTTGATATCACATATCATGACTAACAAGATTATGTCATCAACCAACACACACTATAGTCTTATATATTATTGTTGTCTATTAGCTTCCACAATAAAATCTAACTAGGAACATAATAAGAAAATATGCACTCTTATCATACATGTGATCTCAATGTTCAAGTCATCAACATGAAGACATACATCATCGAGTATAATCATTCTTTAGACATATATCATGTTATCCCATTATCTCATAATTGAACAAACATATAGACAAAGATTGTCTTTGTTATTAATCAAATCATTTACAAGATATGACATTACAATCATCATATGATTGTCTCTCTAGGTATACATACCAACAAACTCCTACTTGCACTTAGATCCAATCACCTATGAATTTATCCCAATTGATCGAGCATGACCTTCATACTTTTTCTACAAGAGTGCTTTAGTCAAGGGTTCAGTAACACTGCTTTCAATTGGTACTCTACAAATTTTTACATCTCCTCACTACACAATCTCTCATATGATATGGAACGCGAGTTGTATGTTCTTGGAATGTTAATGTGATCCAGGCTCATTATCTTATGCAGTAGCTCTGTTGTTGTCACAGTACATCTGTACTACATTGCTGATGCTTGGAACCAACCCAAGTTCAGTGATGAACTTCTTGATCCAAACATCTTTCTTTTTTTGCATTGATGGAAGAAATATACTCAACCTTTATTGTAGAATCAACAACTATTTTTGTCTTTGAACTGGTCCGGCTTACAGCTTCATTGTTAATGAAATACACAAATATGGATTGCAATATAATGTCATCTTTGTCAGTTTGGAATCTTGAGTTAGTGTAACCCTTCATCACCGACTCTTCTTCATCACCATCGAAAAGGAATTAATACTTAATTCTTCTCAAGTACTTAAGGATGTTAATTATGGAAGTCTAGTGAATTTCATCGGGATCTAACGGATACTTGCTAGTCATACTCAATGCATACAAGACATCAGAATGAGTACATAACAGTGTGTACATGATAGATCCAATTGTATATGCATATGGAATCTTACTCATACAGTTTTGTTCTTCACAAGAACTAGGAAATTGAGCTCTAGAGATACTAACACCATGATACATGGATACGTTTCCCCCATGGTGAACCTTTTTAACACTTTGTGAATGCATGTATCTAACTTAGGATAAGAAGCCTTCAAGATCTATCTCTAGAGATCTTGATTCCTAAGATATAGGATGCTTCACTTAAGTCCTTCATAGAGAATGTATTTCCTAGATAGATTTTTACTATTTGTAAAGTAGGGATGTTATTCCCAACTATATTATGTCATCTACATGTAATATGAGGAATACAATCATGCTCCCACTAACCTTCTTGTAAAAACGTGGTTCATTTTCATCTTGGCTAAAGCCAAACTCTTTGAGTATTTCTTCAAATAGATGATTCCATCTCTGAGATGCTTGCTTCAATCCATAAACTGACCTTTGTGTCTTACATACTTTGTTTGCCTCCTTTGGATTTATAAAAACATTAGGTTGTGTCATGTACATATCCTCAAGAAGATTCCCATTACGAAATGCAATTTTGACATCCATATGACAAATCTCTTGGTCATAGCAAAATGTAATGATAAGCATGTTCTTGATGGACTTAACCAAGGCAACTGGAGGAAAGGTTTTGTCATAGTCAACACCCTGAACTTGTCTAAAACCCTTTGCAACCAATCGGCCTTTGTAAGTTTGTTACATTACTATCCATGTCACTCTTCTTCTTGAAGACCCACTTGCACCCTATGAGTTTTACGCCTTTAGTTGGATCCACAAAGGTTCATACCTTGTTGGGGTACATGGATTCCATCTCAGATTCATGACCTTAAGCCACTTCTCAGACTGTGGTCCCTTAATATCTTCTAGGTAGGTTGTTGGCTCATCATCAATGACCAGCGCATCACCTTTCTGAGTCACAACATAACCAAATCTTTCAGTCTCAAGGTGTGTCCTACCAGATTTGTGAGGTTCCTATGTTTGATAAAGAACTTGAGATTCTGTACTAGTTTGTGACTCTTTGTGTTCCTCTTATACCTCTATTGGTTTAATGTTTTCTTGTTGATCTCAAACCTCTTTGAGTTCAACTTTTCTCACTTTGATTCTTTTGGAAATGAATTCCTTTTATATAAATGCAATATCCCTGGAAATAAACACTTTGTTTTCAAATGGAGTATGAAAGTAGTAAATTTTGGTTTCCTTAGGATATCCAACAAAATAACATTTATCTGATTTAGGTAAAAGCCTTTTTGGGGAAACTACTTTCTCACATAAGCTTGAAATCTTCATAGCAGACACATTGGGATGCGTCCCATGCCAAAACTCATATGGTGCCTTTTGAACCAATTTATATGGTACGCGGTTTAAAACGCCATGGTGTTTGGAGCATTTTCCCAGAAGGAAGTCAGAAGATCAACAAAAGTCATCATTGACTGCACCATATCTAGTAATGCATGATTACTTCTTTCTGATACACTGTTATGTTGTGGTGTTCTAGGTAGAGCCCATTGTTATATGATACCATGGTCTCAAAGAAGGTCCTCAAACTCTTGGATTAAGTAATCCCCACCTCTATTAGAAGGAAGTGCTTTAATTCTTTTACCAAGTTGGTTTTGAACTTCATTCATGAAGTTAGCAAAATAGAATGTGCATGCATTGATGAACTTTTTAGAAAGAGGTGAGATCTCAATATAAGATCCCTAGAGAAATAAGAAGCTATTCTCCTTGAAGTTTTAAGGGATTCTGAATTATGTTTCATCAAGTAAATAGAGTCATACCTCAATATAAGATCCCTAGAGAAATAAGCAGCTATTCTCCTTGAACTTTCAAGGAATTCTGAATTATGTTTCATCAAGTAAATAGAGTCATACCTACTGAAGTTATCAGTAAAGGTAACGAAGTACAAATAACCACCTCTAGAATTTGTTATAAAAGGGACACATACATCGATATGTATGATTCCCAATAGATCACTCATTCTCTCACTATTTTCAATGAAAGGATCCTTTGTCATTGTTCCCAACAAACAAAATTTACACGTCTCTATTTATTCAAAATCAAAAATATTCTACATAACAATCATTTATGGAGTCTAGAAATTTGTTTCTAATTGATGTTCCCTAGACAACAATGCTAAAGGTATGTCTTGTTTGGATTATCGAGATTTAATCATTTGTTATTTACATTATAAAAAATTTTCATTTGATCTAGAGAATAAATACCATATGCCATTGGGCACTGTTGTAAAAGATCTCATATTTAGAAATAGAACATTAACCATTCTTTATATGAAATTCACATCCATTCTTGTCCATACAAGATATAGAAATAAAGTTTATATTAATGGTAGGTACAAAATAGTAGTTCACTAACTCTATTGAAAGACTTGTTGGTAGAGATAAATGATTGGCTTTAACTGTTGTGGTAGCAACTCTTGCTCCATTCACAATACGTAGTCAGACCTCGCCCTTTCATAATGTCTTACTTCTATTTAGATCTTGCATATTTGAACATATGTGAGATCCACATCTAGTATCAAGTATATAAGATGAAGAAGTAGACATATTTATCTCCATAACATATATACCTAAAGTGGAGATCTCTATCCTCTACTTCATCTTCTTGAATCCATTTAAGTGACAAGGACAGATTCCTCTTACACTGACCTTTCTCCTAATCTTGAGCGTAGAAACTAGGACTTCAACTTAGCCTTAGAATTCTTCTTGGCCTTTCCTTTATCCTTGGAATCCACTCTACTAATCATCATTGAGGATTTGGGTTTGTCCTTCTTCATTTGTACTTTAAATTTTCTCAACATGCCAAGTAATTCTGACAATAGCTTGTCAAAATTGTTCATGTTGTAGTTAATGAAAAAGTGGTTATATGATTCTGCAGTGACTACAGAGTCACATATGTGGCCAATTCTTGACCCAAGGGAAATCTCAGTCTAGAAAAGTTCTCCATCTACCCAATAAACTTGAGCAAATGGGGACCAACTGGTTCTTGTTCTGCCATATTGCACTTGAATAAGACCTATTAGGTATTGTTCTACCATATTGCACTTGAACAACGCCTTCGTAAAATCATATCTCTCTTGTATTTCCTATTCTTTGTACATGTTCTTAAGATATTCTACCATCTCAATAAAATCCATGTTCTCATGCTATCTCTACAATTCTTAGTACATTGAGCATAACATCAGGCACTTGACATCCATGACATCTTCAGAGTGCTTCTTGTAAGCATCCTTGTCAACCTTAGGCACAGTGAGAGTGGGTTCATCTAACTTTGGTCTCTCTAAGACATAGAGCTTGTGCTCTTGTGTGAGAATGATTCTCAACATCTTGAACTAGTCATGGAAATTATATCATTCAGTTTGTCCTTCTCAAGGACCGATCACAAGGAAAATGTGTTATTAGTTGCCATTTCTTTCTACAAAAGAAATTTTCAATTTTCTCAAAACCCTTTTAATTAGATTTCATTAAAAGAAAATATGACAATATAATTTGGCCTTTAATTAATTATCACTCCCACTATTTTTTTCGAATTGATATACCTCACATATCAATTTGGAAGATTACACCGTGCAACCTTCTAGTGAACCAAGACTTAAAACACTTAAGTTACGATCCGACCAATGCCAACACCCATAACCAATTATTATGGTAGGCAACATTTTCCAATTACATCTCATACAATTCTTGGATAGATGGTATGCACAACTCTTTGCCATAGTTCATATGCATGCTTCTAGGAACTTAATCTCATTAAGGTCAACTAGTTAAGCATAACCCAAATGTCAACACCATAGTAATGCACCCTCATTAGTAGGCCCACATAACTATCATCACACTTCCACAATATAGACAACACACCACACTTGGTATGCCCACACTTAGTCGATCAAGCCTTTCATATGTGTTTCTTATGCAAAGCATCTAAAACTTAATATTGGATTGATGGATATATATTTATATATATACAATCACCACATAATAATAATATATATCATATACATACTATACTCATAAATGAGCATTATGGTCATACTAATGTAATTCTTTGGATCCACAAACAATTGTTGCCACCTAAGCTCACATCATACGTAAAAATTGATACTTGCAAAAATTTGTGCTAGAACCAGTCTGATCAGTTGACTCAACCCTTTATTTGATTAGTTGGCCATATGGTCGGTCGATTGATGTCTTGGATTGGTTGAATAGCCTCTGATTCTAGTGAAGTCTGGACTCTTTTGGTCAATCGGTTGGGCTACCAGTCGATCGATTGGCTCCTCATGTCGTCTCATCTCCTTGGTCCAGTTTTCGATCGTTTCAACCTCTAAATTGGTTGACTCATCTGGTACTGAACACCTTCTCTTTACCAAAACAACAAATAAAACAATCCTATTCCTATTTAACTTATTACATTATAAAGTGAAACCTATAGTTTCATTCGAGGGGAGAATAGTATGGAAAACATTAACTTACATATGTGAAAAAGAAATAAAGCTTTTGTATGCAAATGAATTTAAATTTAAAAAATAAAGGAATAAAACCATTCAACCATGCAGACATATTTGGGGGTATGGGCCATAATCATGCTTACTTCCACCACTAAAATAATTTCAGGGAAACACATATAAATTGCATATATATATATATATATATATATATATATATATATATATATATATATATATATATATATATATATATATATATATATATATATATATATATATATATATAATCAGATATGCATATATATGTGTGTATATATATATATCATTGTGTGTGTTGAGATCATATGTCATATTTAATCAGATATGCATATTAATCATTTTAAATATCCACATCATACACAATAAAATAAATGATAAAATAGAAAGCAGATCAAATGATTGAATCCCAAAATATAATAAATTGATGTGGCTCTTATATTACTATATGGAAATATGGAGATTGAGATGTCAGTGGAAACAAAAATGTCTTACCATATTCCTATTTACTAGCGGATTGTGTCAACAACTATGGATTAGGAAGGAAGCATATACCAGGTCCTAGAGCAAGTCTAAAGACTATCTTTGGAGCATGTTCTTATTTCTAAAGTAACACTCTAATGGTTGTCGGCATCAACCTCCTGGTATAGCACCACGGGCGATGGTTGACGACGTCCTCCTAGCGGTGGCAACGACCTCCACGCCTTGTAACAGACTGAAGCTCGGGATTCTTTTGCAATTTACCCACTTTCAAGATTTTTATTTCCTTTATGTCCTTTTGGGCCATTTCCTAAATTTCCCTATCTTTTGTATCCTTCTTGGCCTCTATGTTGAATTTGAGCAATAATTGATGATGTGATCTGTATTTGCCCACATTCATGACAAAGAATAGGTGTTTGCACAAATATCTCAAAAAATGTGATAATTAGAGTTTGATATTATAAAATGACCATTAATGAGAAGTAATCAGTGGATTATGTTAATTTAGAGTATTTATGGCTTTTTGGAATAAGAAATAAGAGTTAATATGAATTTGAGTTCAATTAATGTGATAATCACCCTCTTATCTCCTCTCTCTCCTCCAAATTGTTATTTGAAGCATTAAAAAGGATAATAAGAGGTGGGACATGACACTTGAATATATTTATAATAATTATCTCGAATTTTATTAAAGGAATTGCTAAGAGAATAGTTTTGTATTAATTCACCCGTTTTAATACATTAATATATGCATTAATGGAAAATATGGTAATTAAGGGCCATATCTTTTGCAAAATTAAAATAAAATTTTATAGCATTTCTCTAGACAACATAATTAGCATATGGTTAAATTTTGGGGTCATTTGGACCATGTTTGACCACTCAAATCGAATTTATAAGTTTGAGTAAAGTATGACTATGGTTTTTATTTGATTTCATTAATGCAATGCAGTAAACCTAAGGTCCAATTATTTTTCTCACTATCACGTGTGATTCCTCTCCAGCACGCCATCCAACATTCAATAATTGATCATCTAAAATTTTCCTTGATCTAATGGCCCGGAATTCACCCTCAACCTCCAGCCATTTCACTGGTCAGAGTCGTTCTCACTGTCCTTCAATCGGCGACAACTTTCTCCCTCGTTACTCCATCATTTCAGTTGATTCTCCCTCCATTGAATTCATATCCCTCAGGCATTTTGAATGAGCCATATCTCATCCTCCCTCTCCCATTATAGGTGAAATGTCCAAATAGGACACCATCTTCATCTCCGCCAAAGTTTTACAAAGAGCGTTAGAGTCCCCCTCTCGCCTATTCAAGGCCGGGGAAAACACCCCTAAGCCGCACCCACTTCTTCTCCTCCAATTTCTCCTCACATTGCCTCAAAAGCCTTGACCTACTCAGATTACACTTCTAGAAATGGTGAGATAGTGCTACTTGCTCCGACCATGTCGGTCCAATTCGACGTCAAGTGAGCATCCTCCACTTTCATTTTTTAATTTCACTTTATCACTTTGCCTCACGAAGCCCCCGATCACCATAACCTATAGGGACGATGGCTGACCTCAAAGTCATTTTTCTATCTCAGATCCTCTGTGCTCCTCTAACCTTGTCGAACCCCGAGTTTGAAGCGCCTTTCATCCATGAAGCTTTTCCGACCTTCTTCTAAATGTGAATCAGCATCTACATCTGATTATGATCACATTTGGTGCTCCCCTTTTTCCCGACCTTCTCTGGCTTGCTTTTCTATTTCTGAGGTCTTCGCCCTATGGCTAAGGCTCCTCTATCCTCGCCAAACTTTGGTGGTTTCTTCTGCATCACCTACTTGTCGAGCTGAGGCCTATTGGTGTGATGAAAGGCTAGAGTCGAAGCTCCAGTAGCCTGCTCGCGCCATGTATGGGCTGGAAGATGCTTGGTCAAGTAATGACGAAGGCACCCATGCTCCTGCCATTAGTCAATTAATCGGTCATGGGTAGAGATGTCATTTAATTTCATTTTTATTTTCCCAGTCACGAGTTCCTTATTGTATCTACATGACATTAGTGCCCTCATGGTTTCAATCGAATTGATCACCCGACCATGGCAATTTAGTAAAATAGCTCTTTGCTTAATCTCAGTTGATCGGAATAACGTGAGCGCGGACCGGCTGACTAGGCCAAATGTGATCGACCCAAGTCAGTGTGGGTCCAGATTTCGTGGCCCATGCTTATTTGCAAGATTTATTTGCCAAGGTGGCATTTATTTAAATTATGATTGTTGATTTCGTTTAATTCATATTAAATCGATCTGTTATCAAGATAATAATAATAAATAGTCATTAGAAAGGAAATTTCATGTAGCATCCAAATATGTGGTTTTTGAGTCTTGATTCGAATTCCCTTTTTTGAAGTTTATCTTGAATGCCATTTTGGAAATATAAAATGATCTAAAATATGTAATTAATTTAGTTTAACTCAAAATTGAAAAATAAAAGATGTTTTCTTAATCACTGGAGTCTAACTAATCGTTTGGTCTAGGTTTTGAGTCCTAAATCAAGTTTTTGTCTTGAAGATGTAAAATTAAGGTTTCAACCCTAACATTTCATAAAACCCTAATCCTTGTGATAAAATACTTGAATTTAGTGTTTAAGGATTCGGACAAATTTAGTGGATGAAAAGTCTTCTTTAAGAATCTCAAGTGAGGTATATGCAACCCTATTTTTTATGTATGTGTGGTCTAACCCTAAAGTTGGGCTTATTTATCCACACCTAAATTCCCTATGAGGCATGAACCTATTTTATTCATTCTTACACTTCTTCTATAGATGATTTAAGGGTCTTGGGCCCCACTTGAAATTGTTAATAAACTTATTTTATCTGCCATTGAATTACTTTAACATGATGATGAAAATAAATAGCTAACTAATATAGTGTACATGAGTACAAGCCACCCATAGTATTGGGCATGAGCCCAGCGCAATGCGACCACTCTCCCCAATTTATAAATATTAGGGTGTTTGGGAATGTGTTACTCTCCCTCACCTAGAGGTTGAGGTATGATAGGTGCCTCAGCCCTATGTTAGTATAATTTAGTCACATTTAATCATGCATGCAAATTTATTATTGTTCTACTTGGCATAATTTCTTATTTGATATACTTGCCTCATACTCTTGATATGTCGTACTTAGTGAACCTTTACTTTGTCATACTTAAACTATTGAATTGTCCTTTACCTTTATTGACACATAACTTTTATCTCCTTTTGCTGGATGACCCCAACCACCCAGGTGTAGGATCAGAGTGCACATCAGGAGCATGGTGAACCAGCCTAACGCTAGGAAATAAGTTGTGACAACCTCAATTTCCTCTCTCCCCTATTGTACTCCTTCTCTCTCATCAAGTGTCTCTTACTCAATTTGATATTAATTTTATAATTGGGTAGTTGTGATGTTCCAATTTGGCGACTACAATGGTCAATTTTACAATGTGTGATTTTAATTTTTACTTTTAAACTAAGTATCTTGCTATATCACGTCACCTTCTTGCACCTAATTTTGAACCTCAACTCTATGATCTTTTGTCTTTCTGATTTGCACCACATTGTAGTGGACTCAATTATATATTCAATGACACAAAAATCACCTCAATCGAAGGCTCCTAGCCCAGGATATGATCATTTGAAATTAGCTTGATTTGCACATGTTTTGATCAAATTCATTTGGGTTTTGCAATCTTATTGGGCCCAAAAACAAATCGAGGCCCACTTTTCTTGCCGCTCCTTCCCCTTTTGCCTTGGGGAAAAATCACAAGAACTGGGAAGCATATCTTCCACCTTTACCAAATCGGGCAACAGGGACAACTCTTAATTGATTGGGATCTTAACCCTAATACTCTTGTTATGTTTATAAATCCCCTTCAACCCTACGCCCTTCTCCTTTCTGCTAGGTATGGCCGCCAAACTCCATCTCCCTCCTTCTTCTTTGTTTGATAGTAGTGTGGCAGCCGACTTTGTTTTGGGCATCCTCGAAGGAGGGCTACACCACCGTTAACCTCACAATGGCGGGAAGAGCATGCATGACCATATCCACACCCTCCTTCCCCACTGTTATCGCCCCGGCCTCCCTTCTTCCTTCATGCTAGTTTTGCCCGAAACAGCCATGGAGAGGTGGTGACGGCCAAAGATGAGTCCTCAGGCCCCTCCTTAGTGGCTATCATTCATGGAGCACTGATCTTCCTCTCGACCTTCTCCTTGGTGGGTTGATCTGGGGGGGCTGACTACCAAGGAGGCGGGGGCACGGTCCTCTATCTCTCCCCTGTTTCCGCACGGGAAATAGAGGGTGTGCGCGCGGGGGCATCGTCGAGCGAAGGGGACGAGCCAGACAACACGCTAGGGGCGCTCGGGTGAGAAAGGCCCAACAAGAACCTCGGTCCAAGACCAGAGGTCTAGACCGGACACAAGAGAGCAGCCATCGGATCAAGGGTGAAAGGCTGAGATCCTTCACATAATTTCAAGGTATGTTACTTGATATAGTATGGTTTTGAGTTTAAAACTTTAAGAAATGATAAATCTCATTTCCCTTGGCCAAATATAGAGAACCTATATACCAAACTCATCATCTCAACGAGATCTACAATATGGACTAGGTTTAAGGGCCCAATTCCATCGTTTGTTCCCTATTGATGCATACTTTAATCATTTGGAGTATAGTTGATTTATGATTGTGATGCAAACTTGGATCTTGATTACTCAATCTACTCTATAATCCTTAAATCAGTACCGGTGATGTATGCTTGAACTAAATGAAGGTCCTACTCTCCCTATTTCTCATAATGGCCTCAACTATACATATGTGCCCACTTTGGACTTTAATGTTGAACTTTACCCTAGATTGCTAATCCTGCTTCTAATGGACAACCATTAAATCTTATTATATGTTTCTGATGAGTTAATATTGCTGATCTAAGCTATATTTTAGATCTAGACCTCTTGACTCGATGAATCATGATCTAGGGTGGCCTAGTGTGAGTCTTTTGACCCTAGAATGCATGTAAATTCCTTAAACCTTGATATGATCATAGAAAGTGCATGGAACGTCATAATGGCATGAAACTTGAACCACACCCACATGATGGACTCTAAATCAGTATAAGGTCATCAAATGTAATTATAAGCCACTTGTAACCTAACTTGGCCAAAACCCTAAAATGCACCTAATTAGGGTTAATGATGAGAATCTAATGCATATATGCAATCTTGTTCTTAATCAGGTTTGGCATGTGGCTAGATGGTGAAGGATATGTTAGATTATGATATCTCTGAATCAGGTATGGGCCTTATCTAATTATATGACTAGATTTCTTGTTTGAAATGATATGTATTGTATGCTTGTTTGTTTACTTGCCCAATATTTCCATGTAGTATTACTATGTCTTACTCGATGTTTGCCTTGTCAATTTTATAACTTGGACACATATATATGCAAAACTCCATTATAATATTGTTGATAAAGGGTTAGCTCTTGGCTATGGCCTTGAGGTCCCTCTTGTATAAAAGGGTTAGCTAATTTTTGTAACCCTTACTAACCCTTCCGACGGGAAGATGGTCAAAGGTCTTAAATATGCTTAATATTATTGATATAATGGAGTGAACTAACATAAAACATGGTTTCACATTTTTTTAAACAGTTAACATGTTTATTCTTATTCGTTTCATCTTGAAATCTTTTCAAATTATACAAAGCTTATATATATATGTATCTTTCTACCCCGTACTCAGCACCTCGTGTTGACCCATTTCTCGTATGTTTTTTTTAGGTTCAGAGATGGCTAGAAAGATGATGGGCCTGGTGAGCTATGCTAGGTGTACTTATTGTAAGATCCAGATATAGTATACATGAGCAGACTTGTACAAAGTGACTCTTGAAATATGTAATTCAAATCGTGTAATACAATAATGTTGCTTAATATATCTTATGGATTGTTGAGATTATGTTGGTGTTTGTATCTTGTTATATGTTCATGTGTGCTAAGCTTTACGTTTCCGCATGTCGCCTTTGGTATACGTTTGGTTCACGGGACTGGGATTCTGGGTTCCATGACGGCAGTCCATCCTACTCTCATAAAATGATTGGTTAAGTTAGTTTTTATTGGAGACATATTTTTGTAGTCTTTTTCCTCTACTTAGTTCCTTTCTTTTGTATAAAGCATGTACACCCATATTAGGAAAATTTCTATGTACACTTTATTTAAATTGAATATAGTCAACAATTTTATCTTCCACTGCTATCCAATTGGATTTTGTTTACCATTGTTATTAGTAGAGAGGTGATTGATTTCACATTCTTTACACACCTCTACATAGTCTACATAGACCACCAGTGTTATATCCTCAATTTTGTTAAAATTGAATTATATAAGCCATGAATTGATAAGTAACTTGTCCAATGATATTATTTATAGAATGATAAAGTTACTTATGAAATTATTTGCATTGAAAATATGTCCTTGGAGCACAAGATATATGAGTAAGAGTTTTTGGAACAAAAATAAATATCAATCGGTTTGTGAATTTTTGGGTAATAGAAATTTAAGACAATATGCAAGTTTTCAAAAGGAAATAGAATATATAGTGTTTAGATATTAAACGAGTAATTATCTAGCCAGTTTGGCAACACATGTTCTGAGACATCATTTAGTATAATTTTTAATTAACCTTTGACATACTTGAAAATAATAATGGAAAAGAGATAATTCTAGAAGTTGGGAGGAAAAGGATATACCATGTGATAATGGTATAGTTTTAAATAATGTGTAGAAGGAGAAAGTTTTGTATGGAAAAGACAACCCAATAAATCCCAATTACTAAATATAACTTGGAAAAGATATTAGCAAGTTTCTTTGAAATAAGGATAAATAATGGGAGGGATATCTCAAATAAAGAGATAAAAGAATATTATAAAGCTCATGATCAAACTATCTAATTAAGTGTCATTTATTTGTATGTCTGTCCATAATGGCTTTTACTTTTGCCAAAATAAGAAAGTAATGGTTGTCTCCTCATGACCCCTTTGAATTATAAAATAAAAATAGAAAGTTTTTATATAAAGGAAAGGAAGAATGTATTTAATGAATCCATGAACAAGATGCCTTTATAAAAAGATATGTCTTTTATTTGGATACTAAAAAAGGTGGTGTTTTGTATTTAATTAGCTTGACTTTTTTACAATCTATTTTACAACAAAAAAAGGAAAAAGGAAATGAAAAGGGAAGGGATTTATATTTGTTATAGTAATAAGTATGATAATGCCTTCCATATCATGTATTACGACCCTCAATGGTTTCTCAGCCGTGGTTATATAGTGGGGGAACTCATACTTTTGTTGAGATCCTCCCTTTGTCTCATAATTAGAAAGGAAGCTAGGCCCTGTGCCAATACCAATATCTCTTTCTCTCCCTCTCTGTATCTTCATCCATCCCATTACACTGGAAGATCCATAGGTAGCCTACATAATGGAGACTACAAGGCATCTCCTTTCATTACAAAACCTAACCATGGTCATGAGCTCATAGTAGAAGTTTTAGGAATGCACAAGGATACTCTTCCTCATTGCATTGGAGTGTGTGGGTCATGTCGAACCTACCTTCTACGTATAGGTGAAAGTAGACAATCAAGTGACCTAAGAGTAGGCTATGCACAATGTCAGTAACCAGTGATGCCCTCAGGGTGATAGATGACGTACTCGTTGAAGGACATTACAACTACTGCACACACAGAATTTGAGTTGCATACCATGTGCTGCTAGAGTAGACTGATGAGGAAATGTAGAAGGGAGGGAAGGTGAATTTGAATCTTGTGGTAGAAAGGGAGGCTTGGATGAGAACCATGAGTGTGTCGCGGTAAGGAGGGAGGACCAATGCAAGGGAGCACTAGTTGTTGAGCACCGACATGAACCTCTCATCCACAGAGCATGTTGCATGAGAATGAAGGGGATGAGGAGGACCTTAATTGATTTAGGCATAAGGAAAACACCCTGAACTAGATGGCTCGATCCTAGCTTAGGTGTCATGGTCCGTTCCTCCCGTTATCAAATGTGGCATTGGTTTCGACCAATGGGGAAGCGCCATGTGGCCCAGATCTAAGGTATAAATGTTATATTTTCTTAATTCATAGTAAATGATAGGATGGCCCAAATATAGCAATATTATATATCATTTTGATCGACAAAAAATGAGAGGAACACAAATACAAAAGTTCCAAACTTTAATTATTTTTCTAATTACAAAAGTGCTTTGAATACATGTTTAATGAGTGATTAGTACATGAATGTAATGACACTCGCCATCGTTAAGATAACAAGTGCCATTAACAATAATAAAACATGAGGAAGCAAATCATTTGCAACAGAATTAGCGAAAATAACGAAAAATTAAAACTTTTTGCAAAGAGATCCATTCATAGGAAAACTCTTTAACCAAGAACCAAAGTGTTTCCATTTCATCCTGGTTCACAAGTACACAACCTGTACAATTCCTTTTTAAGGATTACAACATTGAGGACCTGATAGTACAGAGAGGACACATAGGACTACTATCTATATGACTTGACAGACAATATCTCCACCTGAGATCTGATTATTGTCCCTGTTGTTGTTGATGCTGCTCTTTTTCTGATCTTAGGGATTTCCTGCCTTGCCTCCCATGCATACCTAAAAATGTTTCCCACGGGGGTGAGACAATTGAAAATTGCCCCAGCGAGAGATATAACTCTCTGCCAAAACATTGTTATTGCAGTTTATTAAATAAAAACTTAGCAGGGGTTACTTTTACCATATCAGGCAGAATCATTCATCATAGAACAGAATAAGATAATCTCCTATTCTCAAGGAGAGCATTGCATCTACCCATGGTAGATAAGTAATTCATCTGTCTACTTTGTAGAGAATATAAAGAGACATAAATAACATTTATCTGCTAAGGAATGCACAAAGAAATGCAACATCAGCCAATGAATCTCCGTATTCAATCCTTAAGCAAACATGCTATACGACTGATTACATTTTACAATCATATTTAATCTCTGAGGAGATGAGGTATATCGCTCATACTCCAACCGGCCATTGCGAAGTCACAACCGGTACCATACATAGGTCTAGGGAAGAGTCGGGTTCCCATGACCTCATTCCTCCCAGTCAGTGTGAGAGAACCTGCAGGACATCTCGTGTCTCTGCTACATAGCTAGACAGGGTATACTGGCAACTTCGCTATAGAGGCAGTGTCAGCTACTCTCTCTTCGCGATCATGAGATTTCATGTTTATCTCCATCGATCCGATATTAACCTTGGGAGATGTGTACAACATCTGGCCCAAATCATCGGGAGATTAGTGATACATCTATCCTGACCTATTCATGAAGGATTTGAGAGGTTTCTTATTTACCTCCTCACAATCACTTCAAGAGGACGTAAGGATATTTTCGCCCATTGACCCCCGTATATTCAAAAATATACGAAATCCAGGATATGCCGCGGAGCAACTTGTTTCACCATCACATATTCCTGACGATGATGGATCTATGGTCAGAGCACTACATGAATAGATTTCACTTGATTAATTAAGTACTTTATCATATTCTTTTAGCATCAGTCAAGTTCTCAAACATATTTTATTCAGACAAATTCTATAAAGAGGCATGTACCACTTCCATCATATACTTATTCACATGGCTTAGAAGCCATTCACATCTTGTCACCTCTCACTAGGCAACAACTTTATTCACATGGCTCACAAGGCCATTCACATCTTGTCACCTCTCACTAGGAAACAACTTTATTCACAAGGCTTACAAGTCCATACTAATTTTGTTACTTCTTTCTAAGTAACAAAAACATAATGGCACATATGGCCAATCAACTCTTATCGATTAGACATCATAGCTCATACCTGGCTATGATCATCACCTCATGAGACCTTCATGATTGTCACACATGATAATAGACTTATCAAGTTCACAACACATCATGCAATATAGGGTAACACCACTATTCCCTTACCAGGGTTAGGGTTTACCATCAATTGGGGCTTTTCATCCTTTTACCCAAAGCTAGGGTTAGGATTTTCCTTTCTTATCAATTAGGGTTTCATATTTGTATTATCACTCCAACCCTAATTTATTGCTACACTCCTCTGGGAGAATTCATTGATATCATAAGTATTCATTCATACTTATTACATTCATCATGTATCATTAAATGATTATCATCACAAGGTATGAGTTTCTCTCTCATCCTTAGGTTGGAAATTAACAAAACGACCATGTTAGGTCACTTTCAATTCAGTTCTAAGTCAAGCATAGAGCACCACGGCCGTGTAACCAAGAACGATCGTGCTAGGGGAAGCCACCACGGCCGTGCAACCCTACACGGTCGTGCACAATGAAGCTACCACGGCCGTGCTACCTTACACGGTCATGCAAAGTGAAACCACCACGGTCGTGCTACCTTACACGGTCGTGGTTCAGGAGTTCACCTCATGAATCATATTCAAGTATGAATTCTATTCTTTCATTAGGGATTAGGGTTTCACATACCATCTCCCTTCTTTAGAATAGAGATTGCATATAGCATCACCCTTCATTAGGAATTTCATATCACATTGCCCATAATTAGGGTTTAATAATCATTCCCAATTAGGGTTTCTCATGAAATCACCCTCAATTAGGATTTCACATGGATACATCCTCAACTAGGGTTTAACTTGGATACACCCTCAACTAGGGTTTACTGTTCATCCTAATTAGTGATTTCATATGTAGGCAACCTCTTATTAGGTTATACATGGAATCAACCTCAATTGGGGTTTACATCATGTATTGGAATCCATGCATTTGTTATGCATTATTGATTAGTACCATTAAGGGTGTCTCTCACCTAATTACATTAGGTTTCCAAAAAGGTTTGATCAATTGGACCTTCAATAACATGAGGTATCCAATTGAATTAGGGTTTCCAATGTTGATTCCTTCAATCATTGAATTCATGGAACCAATCATCAATTGGATCTATACTCATACTTCAATTGAGTTTAATAGGTCAACCTTCAACTGATTTGACCCTCAATTGACCCTTAATTGATCTTCAATTAGGGTTTGATTCAATTGAATTAGGGCTTGGAATCGATGATCCTTCAACACTAATCAATGCAGAACTAGTTGCATTGAAACCATTGAACCATCATCCAAATTGGGTATGACCTGACCCCAACCGGTCTTGAGGTCGTTTGGATGACCTCCAAACGGTCTTGAGACCATTTTCCCTTCATGTCACTCAAATCTAAGCCATCCAATTAGTGTTTGGATCATTGAAGTGCTCACCGATTCATCAATTTATTGCAGATCAACTTGGTACCTTTAGGCCTTCAAACACCTAACCATACTCAACCCTAGACCTCCAAACAGTCTTGGGTGACCACCAAACGGTATTGAGACCGTTTGGATGAGCTCCAAATGGTCGTGAGACCGTTTGGCCCATCCAACCTTTGGATTCTAGTGAAAAATCATCATGGATTGGTCTATCGAGTTGATCAACAAATCAGCACTTCATTGCAATATGATTAGTACCTTTGGACCTTCAATTGGTCAAATATACTTGACCCCAGACCTCCAAACGGTCTTGGGGTGATCCCCAAACGGTCCTCAGACCGTTTGGGTGATCCCCAAACGGTCTTGAAACCGTTTGGGCTAATCAACCCAAAATCTCAACTTAACTTATTGGAATTTCAGCACTATTTTCAATTAGGGTTTGCCTAATTGAATAGCCTTTAACTCACGATTCCGTGGGAGTTAATCCCTCAAATTTGGTGAGTCATTAGACCACATCATTAGGAACAGTAATCCCAAACGTTAAACCCTTGGTCAACGCACTAAAATGGTCTTGAGACCTTTTTCCCAAAAGGGTCGATTAAATCAGATTGAAAATCAGCACTTAATCCAATTAGGTTTCCCTAATTGATTAGCCTTCAAATCACGATTCCTTGGGATTTAACCCATAACATTTGGAAGGTCATTAACCAACATCATTATGAACAGTAATACCAAACGGTCAACGCTTGGTCAACTCAACCAAACGGTCTTGAAACCGTTTTCCCAAACAGGTCCAGTTAATCAGGTTGAAAATCAGCACTTAATTCAATTTGATTTGCCTAATTGATTGGCCTTCAACTCCCGATTCCTTTGGAGTTAACCCCTCAAATTTGGAGGGTCATTATCCTACATAATTAGGAACAAGATTCCCAAACGTTCAATGCTTGGTCAACCATCTCAAACGGTCTTGAAACCATTTTCTCCCAAACGGTTTCAAACTGTTTGCCCTAAAACAGTTTGCTGAAACCGCATAGCCAATCAAATTAAAACGATTTGGAGTAGCTATCAAGACTGTTTGGCTTGGTAATTTTCTTTTGATAAGAATCTAGGATGATGTCATCATCCCCTTCCTTCGAACAACTAAGAACAGCAACCGTTCTTGATGGAAATTGCAGCGAAGAATCAAGTATGTATCAAATTGAAGAAATCAATCAACAAAGAATAGAGAATTAATGCAATAGTAATGTTTAAGGGTTTAAGTTATAAAACCCGCCTCCAATTGAGCTCCAAAGCTCCAAGCTCACGCCATTAATGGTGTATGAAGCTCTAGCAACTCCCCCTAGGCTCGTCCTCAAGCTTTTGATTGCAAAAGTTGGCTAGGGTTGAAGAGGAGATCGAAATAAGAAGGAATCCATCATTTATTTTCAATTTCCACCATGCAATCATGAAGAACAAGGGTCAAGAAGCTTACCAACAGGTTGGGGCTCGTCCTCCTGTTGCTCCTAAGTCCCCTTGAGCTCATCCAAAGCAAAGGAAGAAGAAAGGGCCGAAAAAGCCTTTCAATTCATTTGGAAAAGGCACTTTTATAAGGAAATTGATGAGAGAGAAAATGCCTTATAAAAATCCAATTAATACAAAAATATGGCCGCCTCTTCCCCCTCAAATCTCTTAAGGACGAGGCACCTTCCTTTGCCTTTAATTCTCCTTCATTATCCTCAATTTAAAGAAAAGCAAATTAAGCACCTTAATGCTTATTATATTAATATTCCATATGTGAGTGGAAATTACTTTTCTTTATAATAAGGTGAGTGGAATTTCACCTACTTAAGATATTTTCGTTCCTTATCTTATCAAAGGAACTTCCATCCTTATTCAAAATCAACCAATAACACTTTGGTTGAAGGCCCTTTAATTAATACATTCATTTTTGCCCTAAATCGAATTAGGGTTTCAATTAGGCATTATTCTTGATTATTTTAATGTCAAGATTCTCTCTCCTCCAACTTAGTTCAAATGAGGAGTCCCTCTCATTTTCTTTGCTCTAAATGATGACAACAAACATTAGGGACCTTGTTGAAGTGGTAATTTGCATATTGAACCCTAGATTTTGGGTAAATTGCACTTTACTCCAAAACTAGGTTTTAATGCATAAGGACTGCTTACAAGCTTAATCTTGGTGCCCAAGCTTGTGAAAACCATACCACTACATCATATTCATTCTTATGATGTCTCAACATCAGAGGAACATCTTATCATGCAACATTTGCAATTTAACCCCTCAAATTGGGTAATTTGCATTTTGGTCCAAAATAAGCAAGCATTGCTTCAACATTGTTCAAACAGGACCAAAATTGAAACATAAGTTCCTCATGAGCCCTAATTACTTTTCCCAAGATAAGATTAAGAATCTACTCAACCTTATTAGTCAAAACATCTAGGGTTAATTCATAACCCGGGTCAGGTATGTTACATTGAAATCCCTAGGTTTGGGTATTTACACATCGAATGCATCATTTACTATTAGCCATTTTGTAATATCATATTGTTGAATATAATGATGATTTAACATGATTATGACCATAATGATGAGTTTTTAGGGTTTCTAATATGACTATCCATGCATATGAAGTATTAGGGGTTTGAAGTTAAAGATGATAATCTTAATGAACTTATTTGAACCCAAGTAATCATAATGAAAGGATACGATGGATATGGTAATTAGCGTGTCGAAGCATGGATCTAATGTTGATTAGATAAGAACGGAAACCTAAACCCTAGATTAGTACTCGTGTAGGGTTTAATGTGATTGATGTGATGGTGACACTCTAGGATTTACGTACTTGTAGATTGAAGTTGATTGCTTGATTTGCTTGCTTTATTGGATGATATGCTTAATGACTACATAATTTGCATGGCTAACCATTGAGGTGCGCAATTTATGCTTATGACTGCATACATTAGTTTGTCAGTGTTTGTCGAGTGTTTCTTGAAGATCGAACAAATAAAATGTTGGATGTTTATTTACTTTCTATTCAATTATAATTCCATTATGAGTATCATATTAATAAAGATAATGTGAAGAAAATGAAAGTTCTTATTTCCAAGTAATTGAATGAATTTATGTTGTTATGTTGTACTTGCACACTTTTGCATGTGCCCCCTGTAAACAATATATTTTGATAAGTTTATTTGTGCTTTTGTTTCACGACATATAAGGTATATGATAGATAAGATGGTAACAACAAATGATGGACATATCAAACCACGTGAATCCATTCAAGTTAACTTGTAAGGAGGACTAGATGGATACTTCTTCTCATATGGTTATCATATGTACAATTTTGATGATAGAAAGTTATGTAAGTTCTAGATGAACACCTTGTAAACAATATATTTGAATTAATGCAAAGTATTTACTATTATTTATTGTTTGCTAAATATAGATCCTTGGGAAAATTTAGTTAATGGCTCTCATATTTAAGGCCTTCCTTAATTGGGGTTTGTCGATAAGTGAGGTCATTACATTTGGTATCAGAGCCCTCGATTTTTCAAATAATAATTAATAGTTTATAATTTCAAGTAATCTATAGCAATATGAGGGAATTATTAGGGCATTTTCTAAAGACGATGTTGTCCAGAAGGGACCACGGGCATATGGGCTGGAAAAAGTTTCCTTCAAACTACTAGTTAGATTATAGGGACTCTCAAGCCTACGCATCCTTATTGTCCACAATCTAAAGACTTTTCCTAAAATAAAATACCTTTAGGTTTTCTTCTCACCTTGATTCATCAACTTCTCATCCTCTTGCTTAAATAAATCCTAAAAGATACTTACCTCCTCATCAGAAATTAGGGTTTTGAGAAGAAGTAGGATTAAGGCATCCTCCAACATTTAACTTACATGTCATGTGGAAATAATAATTTACATGTAATGTGAAAATAATAATGTACATATAATGATAAAGAAAAGAAAAAAAAATGGTTTATTGGTTTTCCTTATGAGGTTAACCCTAGAAAGAACTAGGGTTGGTTTGGGAAAACCCGAGTGGGTCAAGGGACATAGAAACCCTAAGAGGAAGGTTTTAGTCTCTATACTGAACCTAAACCCTAATCCTCAGTAAGGAGAGTGGTTTGGGTGAATGAGAATCCTATCCATACGAACCCTAATTACGGTAAGAGGAAACATGAGGTATAAATAGGTCTACATAACCCAGCCTCCCATGCATGGATGTAGAGAAATTCAGGCATGATTCATGTAAAAAGTTTTGAGCATACATGAGAGGCATAAGTAAACAATGGTAAACATGACACTAAAACTATAAATATAACTTTCTCATCGCCCTAATGTTATTTCTAGAGGAATGGATGGATAAAGGATACCCATATCAATTAAGTATGATGCCCGCAGTGAGTGGGTAAGCTATTACTATTAACCTCGGTGAGTGGGTAAGTTATTGAGCGTACCCACAATGAGTAGGTATGAAATTGAAACTACCCCTAGTGACTGGGTATGCTAGTTAGATTACCTCTAGAGAATGGGTATAATACCCCCAATGAGAGGATATTCCATTCAAATATTCCCAGAAAGTGAGTATGATGTTGTCAATACCCCAGTGAGTGGGTATGGATGGAGATTACCCATAGAGAGTGGGTACATCATTGAAATACTCCCAGCGAGTGAGTAAGAATACCTTCTGATGAAAGGTTATACCTCAAATATTGAGCAAGTACAAACTGATAAGTTATAATATAATATGCAAGTTCAACATATTATGGTTACATTAAAATATAGATTCAACTTCTAGGGTTGGTGCACTGACCTGGCATGGTTCAAACCATGAATGGGAAAAGAACCTATGAGGGAGGTAAAATCCTAAGACCATGGGGCCTGGCTGTGTCTAGAGAGACTAACCTCCTCCTATGAGCTAAGAAGGCGCCCTAGGTTAGGACCTTTGCAAGAAGGGTGAGACGATGAATCAACTTAAAGATTGAGGTAACCTTAAATGTCACCTAAAGTTTGAAGGATTAAGTATGAAAAATACAAAAGCACATTCTTTGAACTGAAGTATACTATCTCTGAGGGAGACAAGGAAAGTCACTAAGGATGTGGATGGAAATAAGTGATGAAGCGGAGATAGGAACGTCACTCATCTTCCTAGTCATGATAGGAAGGATGATATAAAGAGGAAAGTTTGTGTAATAGTGGGATAGAAAGATCACCAACAGTCCAAGTTGGGATAGGAAGGTCGATATAAGAAAAATTCATTACCACGACTGGTGATCAAACCATGATAGGAAGATCGCCAATAGGTCAAGTCGGGAAAGGTAGGATGATGTAAGAGGAAGTCATTGCAAGGACCAGTGATCAAGATGGGATAGGAAGGTCATTGAAAGGCCAAGTCAGGAAAGGAAGGCCAATATGAGAGGAAGCCATTGCAATGGCTAATGACCAAGTTGGGAGAGGAAGGTCACTAATAGGTCAAGTTGAGAAAGGAAGACCTCTATGAAAGACCAAGCCCAGGAAGGGAAGGTCACCATGAGCTCAATGATAGGACATAAAGTGAACAATGTGTACCCGAAGATAGATGGAGGAAATTATATAAGAAAATAATGAGATAAAGTTTTGATACCTCAATAATCCCTTGGGAAGGGTAGATCTCTAGGTCAATCCTAAGGTCAAGTAGGGATGGTCAAAGGTGTGCAACATCGATAAGATTAGGAGGTGATGGTACCTTGAATGTATAAGATCATAGGGTCAGGAGGTGACAACCATGTATGCCTAAGGCCCATGGGTTAGGAGATTGGCCACCTCCATGGGTTCATGAGACCAAGGGGTGAATGTGATAGGTACACCCTAGATGCTAAAGGATGAGATCACTCCAAAAGTATATGTACCCATATAGACCTTTGTTGGTATGTATGCCCATAGAGACAATCATTTGATGATTGTGATTGCATATTATATAAAGGATTTGATCAATAATAATTAATGAAATAATGAGAAAACATAATGAATGTGTAAAGAATAACATTACTCAATGATGTATGTCATCAAGTGTATGACTTGAATAATGAGATCATATGGAAGTTAAGAGTATGTACATTTTTGTAATGTCCCTAGTCTGATGTTGTGGTGGAAGGCTAATAGACATCAGTAACACATAACATAGAGTATGTGTTAGTTGATGATAGAATCTCATTATTCATGATATGTAATATCAAACCAATCACTTAGGTACTTGTTGGAGAATAGTGTATCAGATAAGCCCACCTTGCGAGTGACACAATGAAACCATAAATGGTAGTCATAGTCATCTCTTATAGTAAAGGTAGTGATTCTTGTTCTTAGACCTAAAATCACTACACTCATCACATGTCGTTTAGTGTGTTTTGACATCATCCACCGTGATCTCAAATAAGGGTTTCCAAGGTGATGATTGGATGCACTGTGAGACATGGAGATGACTTTGAGTGATGTAGATGGGATTTATCCCTCCTAAAGGAGTTTGATGTCCTGGCCACTTGAAAAGAGAGAATGAAAAAAAACACATGCATGCACATGTGAATCAATATATGATATTGATGTTAGATATATCTTAGATAGTCTGCTCTAGTTCAAGGAACATGGATTGAACAATGAAAGGATGGTGTTTCAATGCCTCCATTTAAATCCAGATATCAATGTCAAAGGAATTATACAATCACTATAACACCTACTACATATTATAGGTTGAAGTTGTTCTCCAAATTTCCATTTACTTAGGTAGTAATGATGTGTGACTAGGCACAACTCTTTGCTTGTGATGTCAAAACTAGTTGTGGAAATTCATTACGAATGTAAGTTGGAACCTATATGGTCACCCACATAGGATATACCTAGAAGAGGAGTTTAATCATGAATTATAGTTAAATTAATTACTAAAGAGTTTAGGTATTCAATTTGAGCAACAAATTAACTGACTAGATTCCCATTCAATTGATTCAAGTGATGAAATGAATATATGGAGTGGCATGCTGATTGGAAATTGCATTGGCTGAATTCTGGATGAACCAGGGTGCAAAATGATTGGTTCACTTAGTGAATCAATTATTTTGAGTTTGTGAAATGCCCAGTTCGTGGTTCAATTCAATTGAATCAAGGATTAGTGTTGATGTCATGTTGTGAATTAATTGGATTAGAATTTCCAATAAAATTGTGATTGGGAAACATGATGAAATGAGTGAACCGATAGGCTCACATGACTTTCCCATTACGATATGATTGGTTCACTAGGTGGACTGATTGTCTCACATTTCAATTGATTGGTTCATCATGTGAACTGACCATTTCTCCTGTTGAAGGTTACGATTTTTTGTGAAATTCTAGTCCCTTTGACTCCCACACAAATTGGGAACCCTAACTCTAACCCCTATAAATAGAGGGTATTGGGGAATTATTAGACATATCTCAATTTCCTCTAAAAATTGTTTGTCTTCTCTGGTTGTGGTAAATAAGATAACCCAAGAAAATCCTACCCTCTAAAGGGATGGATAACAAGTGAGAAAAATTGTGGGAGAGCCAGTTGGTGACTAGTTCACCAACAGGAGAGACAACTCTTTCCTATCTATTCTAGTAGGATGAAAGGAGTTCTAGATGGTCCGTGTGTACTTCCATAGAGGTGAGGAGGATATTGTCTTCCACTAGGAGGAGAACTTCAGCCTGCTATCTGTTGTGAAGATTAGGAGCTATTGTAGACATTGTCTGAGTGCAACTAGAAGAAATCTAAATGACTTCAATGCGGATTAGTCACTTGACTTGTTCTAGGATCAGGTATGACCTCACTAAACCATACTTCCCATTACATAGTTATTAACACGATCTGTTGAAAATGGGGAATATGGACAGAATTTTTTGTTTCTGCTTCCTATCTAATGCTATATTTCCCTATAGTGGTATCTGAGCCACATCAATTTACTATATTTTGGGATAATCAATATGATCGTATTTTTGGTTTTCATCATTTATTTATTGCATAATATGAGAATATTTAAAGTCATTAATGTGCATATAGGTTTAAAGGCCATATATGATACCAAACAAGTATATATATATATATATATATATATATGTATATATATATGTATATATATATGTGTATATATATATATGATACGATATGTATGCAATTCACACGTTTTTCCCTAAAAGTGAGTTTTGATGGTGTATGTGTAGTATGGTTATGGCCAATAACTCATATATATGTGTCTGGTTGTACGATTTGTTTTATTCTAGTTATATCTCAGTTTGCATATTGAGCCTCTACCTTCTTCTTCCCAATGTAAAAGTATTATTCTTTCCTACCTTTGCTCCCCTTGAGTGTAACTTGAGGCTTCTCATTACCATGTAATAAGTTTAAATAGCAATATGATATTTCTTGCAACAATGAGGATGATGATAAATGTTGCGTAAGATGATGACGTGTATTTTACTACGCGCTTAAACGCAAGTATACGCGTCGAGTAATATAGGCCTTGTGAGGCCTGAGTCGAACTCAGGGATACGTGAATTATTGGAGACTTCTACTAACTAATCGCAATCAGCTAGACCGATTAACAAAGTAGGGTTTTGTGTTCAAATTAAAAAGAAAATCAAAATCAAACAAAGAAAACAATCAATTAAAGGTTAATTTAATCAATTCAAAGGGATATCTTTAGGATGGCGGTTTCACCGCGGGTCAACATTGTATTAGGTTTCATATAATTCCTCACACTTCTCTCTCTATCCGGGTAGTGGCCTGAATTGAGAATTACCCACTGTCGTGGTGTAATTCACTACTTAGGTTTAGGTTGATTCCACCGTCGTAGTAATCATTCCCCTAAACTAAGTGCATTATAAATGGTCCCTCAGTTCCCACCATTAATTTTACAACTCCTTTGTCAAGGGTTTTATTGATTAATGTAGAATTCGTCTCTTTTCAACCGTTAATCCTTCTGTCGAAGTGATTAAGGGTGTTAAATTATTATTATGGTGATCAAGCATAACAATAGAAATGGAGAAAACGAATCTATACCATGGATTTGAGAGAAAAATATGAATTATTGATATAAAAATGTCATACAATGCATTCCCGGGCTACTCCCAGTCCTAAAGATTGAGGGTTTTAGCCTCTCATGTTCATCTCACACGAATACATGGTAGAAATTGGGGAATTCATAAGAAAAACGGGAAATAAATGGGAAAACCCCTGAACGGAGAAGAACTGGTGGATCCTTGGCGTAGAACACGAGCTTCCCCGCCTGTCGGTGGTGGAAATCGTCTTCAGCAGCGTCCAAATCACCCGGGATGAGCTTCTCGGCCTCTGTTCTCCTTTCTCTCCTCCTCGGCACTCGTGCAATCCCAAAAATTGAGCTCTACCTCGTCTGGGCGGCCGTCATTAGGTATAAGTCCCTAATTAGGTCGTCAAATAACAACAGCCGTCCGATCGAGATCAAAACAGATCCAACACATATCTGCCGGCGTCGATACCATCGACGCGGGTCGATGGTATCGACCCAGCAGATTAGCGGCAGCTTTCCTTTCTTTTATTCTGAGCGCCTGTGGTGATCTCGATACCATCGACTTGGGTGTCGATGGTATCAACTCCTTTAGCGTCGGTTGTTGTCGTTTAGCGACGTTGTAGCTTCCCTTGTGTCGATGGCATCGACTTGGGTCGATGGTATCGACAGCTTCCTCGCCAGCAACTTGAAGGGATCTCGATACCATCGACTTAGGTGTCGATGGTATCGACTCTGTATTTCTCTTCTCAGCTAACAACCTGTGGCTTGGTCGATGGTATCGACTTCCGTCGATGGTATCGACGGAAGCAGATACTTGTTTTTCCTGAAATTTCACAACAAAACCAAGTAAATCCACACAATTTATAATAAGATGATAAATAATGCTCAAAATAGTAAAACAAAGGGGATTTGATATAATATAATGGCAAAGACCAAATTAAGTGAATTATGCAATATTATCCATAAAAATGAGTAATTAGAGCACAAAACACATATGAAATAGGTCTATAAATGCGACTCAAAATCATCGCATCAAACTCCCCTAAGCTTAAACATTGCTCGCCCTCGAGCAACTAATCCTTAGAATAAGATTGCAGATGTCAACTAACAATCAACACATCACCCCACATTCCACATGACTCCCACTGAACGTTCTCAAACCGGCCTTTCCTAATCACAGAACAGTAATTACCCTACAGGCGACAATAATCATCAATAAAAGAAATTATCCTTCAAACCGATGAACACTATCACATAAGGCAGTTAACAGAATAAAATTTGCCGATTCAGCATTAGTGCATCTTGTGATCGCCTACACTACGTTGCTCGCCCTAACTACCATCTACATGGAAGCAGTTCTCCTGATAAACATGAGTGAGGAGAAAATCACGGTGGCCTACCAATCCGAGCAACAGGTGGATGGAATGGGTGGTTCATGGAAGAATTTGGAAGTATTACACAGTTTCAAAATGCATACAACAAAATGCCCTAAATGATGCAAATGCACATTGAAAATGCCCTAATGCTTAAAATTGGGTGGAATGATGCATGCACTAACCTTCCACCTCAAAAAGAGATAGAAATCTAATTAAGCCACATCATGTACTCAGTTTCCTTGTTATGCAAGTGATATCATGCTCCTTTCTCCCTCTTATTCCATTTCCTTCTAAATTCTCTCTCTTTTTTTTCTTTTCTCAATTTTTTTAGATTTTCAGAAAATATTTTCTTAGCCCACATATCCATAATTGCTCAGAGATACATGTGTTAGGCTATTTTCTTCATGATTGGAAATCTTTGTACTAATTCGAGGGTATGGAACAATTTAGATCACTTTTCAAGACAAACTGAGGTACATGGTGTACTTATGCATGAAAATCATGAAAGTTATGAGTGCAACTACATGACATGCACCTAAAAGTAATGTGCATGAATCACTATACATTTTTTTTCATTTTATGCAAAAGTATGAAAATAACAATGCAAATCCTATCTACATGCTATGCACACAAGAAGGAATTAAAACTGTACTTTACTTCCAATTCTTTGGTAGATTATGGGAAAATATGAAGTGGAATGATCACAAGATTAAGTTACTGAACCTTAGAAAAATATCATGTGTCCCTCCTTACTGACATGTGTAGTAGTTCAAAGGGTTCTTTCTCGTATATCCAATTAAGGTCTCATTACCATTTGATTAGGTTAGGCTCAAACAACCGTTACTATCCACTTTTCATGAGTCAATGGGGGTGTAGGTGTGACATATTGCTTTAGAGTTGACATAATCAATCATTTTCATAGGACAAGTTTCCCAAGGACAACCAAGTTAAGCTATCCAAAAGACACAGACATTTTTAAATTCCCTTAAATTTCCCATGAAAACAGCGAGATGACAATTTGTAAGACATCCACGATTACACTAGATAGATGTGGATCCTAAACAAACTAAAATTGCAAGAACAAATCAAAGCAAAAACTAAAAAAAACAACTAAAGAGAAGATAAAAGATAGAGATGTTCCAGCCACCCCCCTAAGCTTGAATTCGACTATGGCCTCATAGTCAAAAACCAACTTAAGGGTGGAACAGTGATACCCTGATCAATCTTGCGGAGGCGGTGGTGGGTATTGCGGTGCCGTAGGATCCCAAGACGGGTACTCCCCCTGGAAGCTTGGATCATACTGGGTCCTCGGCGGAGGCTGTGGATAGCCTCCAAAGTAGTCTTGACTCCAGTAATGGTCGAAGAAGGGCTCCTGTTGCGTCTCTATCCTCTGCAACCGGGTGTGCATTTGCTCTTGGTTGGCGAGGATGAGCCGCTCATTCTCGAACATAGCCCGTTGGTTGTCAAGTACCCGGCTCGTAGTCTCATGAATGCCGGTATACATACCCATGTGCTGCTGCTGAGTCTGCTGGATGTCCTGCAGCATGGTGTATATCCCCTGCATGGAATAGGGATCCGCGGTTGGCTGCTCGTACTGTGGTGATGGCGGCGGGGGATGAGATGATGAAGATGCACCCGGATGCATCCTAGGACGCTTCCGTGGTGCCACACGTGCTCAAAGAGGTGTGAAAGCCTCCTCTTCCTCTGCAGCCTCGCCTTCTTGCTCGGCACCACCGCCTTCTTCCTCGGAGGACTCGATGGCTATGATTGGCCACCGGAAGTGCTGCTTGCCCTCTATGTTGAAGACGTCGTCCGGTAGGGAGCTCTCCTGATAAGCTTGGTTGACGTGGCAATGAGCGTACGCCAACCCGTCCCGGAGAAGAATGAGGTTTGAACGGTGCAAGTGTTGCACGTTCACCTTGCTCCTCGTAAAGATCGGAGTCATGGACTGAAGGTTCAGCCCCAAGTAAAGCGCCAACTTGGTGACAAGACCACCAAAATGGATTGGAGCCTTCCTTGTGCTCCTCTTCACCGCCATGACGCGCTGTAGCCAGAATGCCCCCCAGTTGCACTCTTGACGTTTCAGGAGTGCGTAGAGAAAGAACAGGTCACTCTCCTGAAACTTGCTCAAAGCAAGATCGCTTCGAGCGAAGAAAGTCAAGCTCAACATCCTATGCAGGACCCGGACGAACAGGTGCTCAAAATCCGCTACCGCTGCATTATGGTAGCTCACAGTCTTCCCTACCGGCACTGTCACTAGCTCGGCGAAGATTTTTTCGTAGTCGGTGCGGGCGTCGGGGCGTCGGTGATCATTGCGGCCGTTGTTCCAGTTGAAGATGTCATTGAACTGCTTCAACGTGATGTTGTAATTGTTGTTGAAGAGTCGGAAGGACACCCTTCCCTTGATCCACGCCTGGTCCGATGGTACCACGTCGTTTGGTACGACGCAGATGTCAAGAGATGCCATGAACTCAGCCACCAGTTCCTTGTATGTGGCCCATTCGCCGAAAAATGGCTGCCCATCCGCATGACATTCGATCTGCTCGTAAAGGCGACCGGTGTGCCGGGCTTGCCCAGCCAACACGTAGGCCAAGTTGGCCTCGAACCCCAACTCCTGGATCATGCCCCGGTCCACATACCGGCTGGGCTCGAACTTTCGCTTCATTATCTCCTCGTAGACCTTCCTCACATCCATGTTGGCATGAATTAGGCGTGGACGAGGGATGGAAGTGGTTGGGGGAGGAACGAACTCCTCGATCTCCATAGGGTGTGCGCTTGAGGACGACGCTCTGGCGGCGTGCACCATGGTTGCGAGAATATGGGATTAGAAGAAAAGAGCTCGGTGAAGATGGAGAAGAAATTCTCCACTCGATGAAGATCTCTACTCGATGACGCTTCTCTTCAGTCTTGGAGGGCTCGGGGAAGTGCTCGGCGCAAAGGAGGATACTTTCTCTGAAGGTGTGACGTCAAATGACGTTGCAAGTCCCCTTAAATAGGTTTGATCGGCGCCCCAGTTGACCCGTCGATACCATCGACGCGGGTCGATGGTATCGACACATCTCGCGGGTATCCGCCTCCCTCGCGAGTATCGACGGCTGACGTTTGCTGGATCGAGAAACCCGGATTGCTGACGGGTCGATACCATCGACGGAAGTCGATGGTATCGACGCAGCACCCGGATCGCTGACGTGGCTGTTGCGATCGTCGTCGATGTCTGTGTGCGGATCGGTGACATGTCCGTCGATACCATCGACGGATGTTGATGGTATCGACTTGCTTTTATTGCGACACCGCCGTTGTGTTGCATTCAACCTGTGATGATGTCGATACCATCGATGAGGCCGTCGATGGTATCGAGTTGACTGAGCAAAATTCGTCTGAATATCTCTAGAGATCTCGATGGTATCGACTGGGGTGTCGATACCATCGACACTTTTATTGCAACCTGTCTGTGACCATGTCGATACCATCGACGGGGGTGTCGATAGTATCGACGCAGTGTGATTTTTGCTGGTGTCAACCTGAACCCATGTCGATACCATCGACGGATGTGTCGATGGTATCGACCCTGCCTGTGCCTGCACATTCAACAAACGGATCAAGGTATCATTTTTAAACTAAAATTTAAACGAAATAAAAGCAATCTATGACTAAAATTAAACTATCCTAATGTACCGATGGTTGGGTTGCCTCCCAACAAGCGCCCTTCTTTAGCGTCTTAGGCTAGACGGCTTGACAATCATCATCTTTTCACCTTGGGAACTGCACTTAGAGGATCATTCGGTAATGTGAATTCGACTCGATCTCCTCCAATACCCAAGGACAAAGTCCCTCTGCCTACGGTAGTCACGACATCCGCCGTTGCTTGAAACGGTCTTCCTAGGAGAATTTCACAGCTCTGGAGTGGTGGCATATCCATGACAACAAAATCCACCGGAAATATGAATCTGTCCACTTTGACTAGAACATCTTCACATACTCCATAGGGTCTCACAGTAGACCCATCCGCCAATTCAATTGTTGCAGCCAACTTCTTTATCTCTTTTAACCCCAGCTTTTGAAATGTAGCCAAAGGCATGAGATTTATACTAGCGCCGGAATCACATTGCGCTTTAGAAACATGTTGACCACCTATTGAACACGGTATGTAAAAACCTCCTGGGTCCTTTCTCTTCTTTGGTGAACTCCCATGAATCATAGAGCTCACTGTCTCATTCATCCAATAAATTTCATCGTCTTTTATGCGCCTCTTCTTATTGATGATTTCTTTAATTAACCTCCCATAGGAGGGTACTTTCTCTATCATCTCCACTAACGAAACGTTGATGTGGAGTTTTCGGAATATCTCCAGGAATTTTTTAAAGTGACGATGCTCTTTCTTTGACTTAGGATTAACCACATTTGAAACATTTGCTGCCGCAACACGCCTATGAGGTGGCACATAAGAGCTTTTTGGGGGTACCTCCCCTAAGCTTGCTTCAATCATTCCCTCGGACGTGGGCTTTGGTAAGACATCCTCAATAGTGGCAGCTTGTTGTGGTTCCTCTCTCGCCTTATATGTCTCCGCATGTGCACAAACAACCTGCACCTGCTCCTCCTGCCTAGATGGAGATACAATATTCACAACTCTCTCTAATTTTCTGAAGAAAGGGTTTCCACCAGGCAATCTATAGTAAGTGCGTGGATATGGTATTGCTGGTGTTGCATTCACATTGAAAGTCATTTTTCTTTCTTCTACAGCTTCTTGCACCTGAGATTCCTCATTTCTTACCACCGACATGTACTTAACCTGATGATGTGCTTGGGCCACATTTGCATTCTCGGCTGGTTTCTGTTGATTGGCGTGCTTGATGGCCGCCACTTCACTTGAAATCTGAGCCACGGTGGTCTCTAATGCCCGCATTTCCGCTCCATGGCTTTGCAGTGTCTGCCCAAATTTTGTTAGAATGTCACCTTGAGATTGCAATTGTTTTCCAAACATGGCCATCATCTCTTGGTTTTGCTGGACCATTTGAGTTAGTAATCCAGTGTTCTTGTCCTCGGCTTTCTGCTGTGGCTTGGCATCCAGATCCTGCAGAAAATTATTCGGATCCTTCCATGAAAACTTTTTATCCTTTCTACATGCATAGTCATTGTTTCTATAGCCCTGTTGTTGCATGAACTTCACTTGGGCTTCCTCATCCTCAGATGTATCTTCCTTAGTTAGCAGCTTCTTGGCTAGAAGATCTAGCTTGTCGTTCAGCTCCCTAACTGTTCTGGATTCGCCGGCAGCCTTGACATGTTCCACTGCACCTCTGTCGCCCCATGACTGTTTCCTAGCCATGTTCTTTAATATCTCCCAGCATCTTGTATCAGTGTTGTTCAAGAAAAATCCTGAACCGGCCGAGTCCAAATTGCTTCTATCATGCTCGGAGAGAGCAAAGTAGAAGATCTTCACTTGGGTTTCCTTATCCAGTCCATGGTGTGGACATCTCCTCAACATGACTTGGAATCGCTCCCAAGTCTCAGAATAAGTTTCACCCGCCTGTTGGGTGAAATTGTGGATCTTCCGGATCATATCATTGGTCTTCTCAGGAGGGAAGAACCTCTCAAAGAAAACCTCCACCATGTGATCCCATGATTCGACAAACTCGTCGTCGAGGTTATGAAGCCACTCTCTTGCCACTCTAGCCAAGGAACTCGGGAATAACTTGAGGTAGAGCACATCCTGTGGAAATCGATCTATCTTCACCATATCACAGTTCTCCACGAACTGGCTGATGTGGGCCACTGGATCTTCATTTTTTAATCCGTGAAATGTGTTTGATTTAACCAGGTTAATCAGTGTTGGATCGATCTTGTAGGTTGGAATGTTTAGCCCCTATTTCTTTATAGGCCCCTTTGATGCCGAGGAAGAAGACGCCTTGATCTTCTCCCATATTGTCTGTGCTTCAGCCATTGCTTCTTCTTGTTCTTGCTCAGATTCAGAATTTATATCAATGTGGTGCTCCTGCTCGTAGTAGTCCTCGTCCTCTGGTCCCGCAGATGGAACCTCAGGTGTGCAATTCGCGTAGTCTCGACTACGTGTGTGCACCATGCAAAGTACCTGAAATATGAAAATAAGGGTTCAGTACAATGCTTTGAACGAGTCAACACAATTATAGAGAAATAAAGGAATTTTTGAAATTGTTTTAAAATAAAATAAAAAAAATGTGGCCTAGAGTGGCCGCTCTTAGCACTCAAAGTGACAATAATTCGCCGTTTCCCCGGCAACGGCGCCAAAAACTTGACGTGTATTTTACTACGCGCTTAAACGCAAGTATACGCGTCGAGTAATATAGGCCTTGTGAGGCCCGAGTCGAACTCAGGGATAAGTGAATTATTGGAGACTTCTACTAACTAATCGCAATCAGCTAGACCGATTAACAAAGTAGGGTTTTGTGTTCAAATTAAAAAGAAAATAAAAATCAAACAAAGAAAACAATCGATTAAAGGTTAATTTAATCAATTCAAAGGGATATCTTTAGGATGGCGGTTTCACCGCGGGTCAACATTGTATTAGGTTTCATATAATTCCTCACACTTCTCTCTCTATCCGGGTAGTGGCCTGAATTGAGAATTACCCACTGTCGTGGTGTAATTCACTACTTAGGTTTAGGTTGATTCCACCGTCGTAGTAATCATTCCCCTAAACTAAGTGCATTATAAATGGTCCCTCAGTTCCCACCATTAATTTTACAACTCCTTTGTCAAGGGTTTTATTGATTAATGTAGAATTCGTCTCTTTTCAACCGTTAATCCTTCTGTCGAAGTGATTAAGGGTGTTAAATTATTATTATGGTGATCAAGCATAACAATAGAAATGGAGAAAACGAATCTATACCACGGATTTGAGAGAAAAATATGAATTATTGATATAAAAATGGCATACAATGCATTCCCGGGCTACTCCCGGTCCTAAAGATTGAGGGTTTTAGCCTCTCATGTTCATCTCACACGAATACATGGTAGAAATTGGGGAATTCATAAGAAAAACGGGAAATAAATGGTAAAACCCCTGAACGGAGAAGAACCGGTGGATCCTTGGCGTAGAACACGAGCTTCCCCGCCTGTCGGTGGTGGAAATCGTCTTCAGCAGCGTCCGAATCACCCAGGATGAGCTTTTCGGCCTCCGTTCTCCTTTCTCTCCTCCTTGGCACTCGTGCAATCCCAAAAATTGAGCTCTACCTCGTCTGGGCGGCCGTCATTAGGTATAAGTCCCTAATTAGGTCGTCAAATAACAACAGCCGTCCGATCGAGATCAAAACAGATCCAACGCATATCTGCCAGCGTCGATACCATCGACGCGGGTCGATGGTATCGACCCAGCAGATTAGCGGCAGCTTTCCTTTCTTTTATTCTGAGCGCCTGTGGTGATCTCGATACCATCGACTTGGGTGTCGATGGTATCGACTCTTTTAGCGTCGGTTGTTGTCGTTTAGCGACGCTGTAGCTTCCCTTGTGTCGATGGCATCGACTTGGGTCGATGGTATCGACAGTTTCCTCGCCAGCAACTTGAAGGGATCTCGATACCATCGACTTAGGTATCGATGGTATCGACTCTGTATTGCTCTTCTCGGCTGACAACCTGTGGCTTGGTCGATGGTATCGACTTCCGTCGATGGTATCGACGGAAGCAGATACTTGTTTTTCCTGAAATTTCACAACAAAACCAAGTAAATCCACACAATTTATAATAAGATGATAAATAATGCTCAAAATAGTAAAACAAAGGGGATTTGATATAATATAATGGCAAAGACAAAATTAAGTGAATTATGCAATATTATCCATAAAAATGAGTAATTAGAGCACAAAACACATATGAAATAGGTCTATAAATGAGACTCAAAATCATCGCATCAGATGATCATTTCATGTAACGAGTCGACAGACTGGAGGGCCAAGGAGATCAAACTGCATGAGAAGAAAATTGGCCCACTGGTGGACCCAATTGACCACTCTGAGGTGTTTAGACATCAGTTGGACAGGAGGTCAGACAATCATTTCAGACAACCAGCTGACCGACCAGGATGAGAGCTAACTTGTTCAAGGGTTGAACCAATCAAGCCAGATTGGTAAGCACATATACACACCAATAACATGTTCTTACATGAGATGTACATGTAGGTGGTAGTAATTGTAGGGAAACATGGCTACAGAATAGGCAGGGAATTTTTTTTACTACCATATTGCCCACTAAACCAACGAATCACATCAACAACTATACCATGAAAAGGATGATTTCAAGGATATAACAGATGTTGGAGCAAGTCCAATGACATCTCCTCATCATTGTAGTTATGCAGTTGTCTTCTAGTTGCATTCGGACTCGTCTAGTCTGCTCCATCATGGACAGTAGACTCAAACAACATCTGTAGTAGCTCCTGATCTCACCAAAAACTATCGGTTGACATTGTTCTCCTAACAGGTGGGAAAAAATCCACCTCACCTCTATGGAAGTCCACACAAACTGTCTACAACTCTTATCATCCTACTAGAACAGACAAGAAGGAGTTTCCCCTCCCGTTGATGTACTAGTCACCAACTTTCTCTCCCATAATTGTTCTCCCTTTCTATACCTTCCTTTATCAGGTTAGACAAGCTTGGGTCACTTGGTGACCACAATGAAAGAAGACAAACAATTGTCAGAGGAAATTGATGTGTCTGAGAAGCCCCCAGTACCACTCTATTTATAGGAGGGGTTAGGATCTAGTTTTGTAGTCTGTATGGGAGTTTAAGGTACCATAAGATCAAGAATTTTAGCATGCTAAACTAGTCAGTTGAAAACCAAATTGGTCGGTTCACACTCAAGTTGATCGTTTTGCTTAATGAACTGGTTGTTTTGCCATGTTTCCCAGTCACATATCAATTATCAAATTTGAACCCAACTAATGCACAACATGATGCCACCACTAATCCTTGATACAATCACATTTCTTCACGAATTGGATATCTCTCCCTATGAGATGGTCGTCTCACAATCAAAATCAATCAGATGGTGAGCTGAGCCAATCGGTTTACTAAGTGAACCAGTTATTTCACTCCCCAATTTAGGTAGAACTTAGCAAAATCAATATCCATTTAACCTGACACTCCAACTAGTCATTTCATCACACGAGTTGATTAGTTGGGAGTCCAATCATTTGATTTGTTGCTTAAATTGAATTATCAAAATATTTTAATAATAAATCCAATTATCATTCAAGAGAAAAACTCCTCTTCTAGGTCAATTCCTATGTGTGTGACCTATACGTCCCATATTATGTTGGCAGTGAACGTCCATAACCATTTATGGCATCACAAGTAATGAGTGGTGTCTAGTCACACATCAATGTTATCCAAGTAAATTGAAAGATGGAGAACAACTTCAACCTACAATACATATATGGAGTTATAGAGTTTGTATAGTTCCTTTATCGCTAATATTCATCTTGAACTCAAGGCATGGAGTAGTCATCCTCTTCAACTTTTAATCTTGTTTCTTTAACCAGAGCAGGCAGTCTAAGATATATGTAAGCTCAATATCACATATTGACTCACATGTGCATGGTCATGCATTTCTCAATCTTACTAATCAAGGGGCCTGGGATATCATACTCCTATAGGAGGGACAAATCCCATATACATCACTCATAGTCAGTCTCCATGTGTTACAATCACCCAATCATCACTGATGTGGCAATGCTTATTCAGGATTACATTAGATGATGTCAAAGCATACGAAACGACATGAGATAAGAATAGTGACTTCAGGTCTAAGAACCACAATCACCACCAACACTATGAGAGTTGAATATGACTACCATGGTAATGGTTTCTATGCGTCAATCTCGTGGTGGGTCTGCTCGATACACTATTCTCTAGCATGTATCTGTGTGCTTGGTTTGATATACCATATCATGACTAATGATATTTTGTCATAAACCAACACACACTTTAGTCTTATGTGTTATTGTTGTCTATCTTCCTTTCACAATAACATTCGATCAAGGACATAATGAGAATGTATACTTTTAACATTTGTATGATCTCATTGTTTAAGTCACGTACTTGAAGACATACATCATTGAGTAATATCCTTCTCTAGACATTTATTATGTTACTTCATTATCTCATAATTTAATAAAACATATTAAATTGGGAGGTTCCCTTTATTAATAATCAAATCATTTACAAATTATGCCATTACAATTATCATATGATTGTCTCTCTAGGCGTACATACCAATAGATTCTCACTTGCACTTAGAGACAATCACCCATGACTCTTTTCTCAAGTGATCTAACATGGCCATCATGCTTCTTCTACAAAAGTACCTTTGTCAAGGGGTCGGAAATATTGTTCTTAGTTGGTACTATGAAAATATTCACATTTCCTTGTTGTAAAAACTCTTATATGAGATGGAAATTCCTTGTATATGCTTGGAATGCTGATGTGATCTGGGTTCCTTAGCATGTACAATATCTCCATTGGTGTCACAATATATTTCAATTGCATTAATAATGATTGGAACAACCTCAAGTTTAGAGATGAACTTCTTGATTCACATAGTCACCATTGTTGCATTAGATGCATCAATATACTTAGTTTCTATTGTAGAATCGACAACTATCTCTTTCTTAGAACTCTTCCAACTTACAACTCTATTATTTAGGAAAAACACAAATCTTGATAGCAATTTGTAATCATCTTTGTCAGTTTGGAATCTTGCGTCTGTGTAATCGTTTACCACCAACTCTTCCTCTCTATCGTTGACTAGGAACCAATCCTTAGTTCTTCTCAAGTGCTTAAGGAAGTTCTTTATGGATGCCCAATGAGCGTCAACTAGATCTAACTGATATATGCTCATCATGTTCAAGGCATATGATACATTGGGATGGGTAAAAAACATTGCATACATGATTGATTCAAGTGTTGATGCATATTGGATCAAAATCATGTGTTCCCTTTCTTTACAAGAACTAGAACATTGAGCTTTAGATATGGTAACTCCATGATGCATGGGCATGTTTCCTCTCTTTGAGCTCTCCATGTTGAACCACTTCAACACTTTGTCAATGTATGTGCCCTGACTTCGTCCAAGAATCCTTCTAGATATATCTCTATAGATCTTAATCCCCACTATGTAGGGTAATTCTCCCAAGTCTTTCATAAAAAATATATTTCCCAACCTTGTCATTACCTTTTGTAAAGTAGGGATACCATTCCCCATAAATAGTATGTCATATACATACAATATGAGGAATGTCACTATGATCTCAATAACATTCTTGTACACACAAGATTTGTCTTCATTTTGAAGAAAGACAAACTCTTAGACTGTCTCATCAAAATTAAGATTCCAAGTCTAAGATGCTTACTTCAATCCATAGATTGACCTTTGTATCTTATAGACTTTCTTTGCATCATTTAGATTTATAAAACCCTGAGGTTGTTTCATATACACATCCTCAAGAATATTCCCATTAAGGAATGTCATTTTAACATCCATATACCAAATCTCATAGTCATGATAAGCTGCAATACGAAGCATGATTGTGATGGACTTAACCAGGGCCACTAGAGAACAGCTTTTATGATAGGCAACACCTTTAACTTGTCTAAAATCCTTTGCAACCAATTTGTCCTTATAGGTTTATACTTACCATCCATGTCGGTCTTCTTCTTGAAGACCCACTTGCACCCTCTGGGTTTTACCTCTTTAGGTGGATCCGCCAAGGTTCATACCTTGTTGGTATACATGGATTCCATCTCAAGACTCGTGGCCTCAAGCTATTTCTCAAATTTTGGTCCCTTAGTTCTAGTAGGTTGTTGGATCATCATCTATGACCAACTCACTGCCTTCCTAAGTCACAAGATATCCAAATCTCTCAGATTCAAGGTGTGTCCTATTATATCTATGAGGTACATGTGTTACTCCAAGAATTTGAGATTCCATGAAACTTTGTGATTCTCTTTGTTCCTCTTATACATCTATCGGTTCAATACTTTCTTGTTGTTCCTAAACCTCTTCGAATTCCACTTTCCTACCACTGATTCCTTTAGAAATAAATTCCTTCTCTAGGAATACAACATATCTATGAGCAAACACCTTGCGGTCAGATAGGGAATAAAAGTTATATCCTTTAGTATCCTTAGGATATCCGACCAAATAAAATTTATCATATTTAGGGCCAATCTTTTCAAGAAACATCTACCTTACATAAGCTTCACATCCCTAAATCTTCATAAAAGCCACATTAGGACACTTCCCATGCCATATATCATATGGTGTCTTTTAAACTAATTTAGATGGTACTCGATTTAGTGTAAACATGATGGTTTTTAGAGAATAACTATAGAAGGTAGCCTAAAGTTTGATTAAACTCATCATTGATCACACAATATCCAACAATGTGTGATTTCTTCTTTCTGATACAACATTATGTTGAGGTGTTCCAGGTGCATTCCATTGAGATATAATCCCATGGGCTCTAAGAAGGTCCTCAATATCTTGGCTTAAGAATTTTCCACCTCGATCAAAAAGAAGTGCCTTAATACTTTTACCAAGTTGGCTATGTACTTCATTCATAAACTCCTTGAACCTGTCAAGAGTTTTTTATTTATGTTTCATTAAGTAAACATAACTGCACCTACTGAAATCATCAGTAAAGGTAATGAAGTAATGATACCCACTTCTAGAGGTTGTTCTAAAAGGCCCGCATAGATCAATATGTATGAGTTCTAATAGATCACTAGCCCTCTCATTGTTACCAGTGAAAGGGGTATTGGCCATCTTTCCCAACAAACAATATTCACATGTATCTAGTGCTTTCAAATCAATAGAGTCCAGATAACCATCTTTATGGAGTCTAGATATGTCATTCACATTTATGTTCCCTAGGAGACAATGCTAAAGGTATGTTTATCTTTATTTTTTGAGTTTTAGTCTTTAGGTACCTACCTTATGAATATCTATCTTTAGATCTTGCAAATAAATACCATAAGACATCCAAGCACTTCCATAAAAGATCCCATCTTTAGAAATAGAACATCGACCATTCTTAATATGAAATTCATATGCATTCTTGTCCATACAACATACTAAAATGATGTTTATATTTATGGCAAGTACATAATAGCAGTTCACTAACTCTATTACAAGCCATGTGAGCAGAGACAAACTATAGGTTCCAACTACAGTGACAACAACTCTTACTCCATTTGTGACTCACAGTTCAACCTCACCCTTTCCCAAAGGCCTACTTCATCTCAGATCATGCATATTCAAGCATATGTGAGATCCAAATCTGGTATCAAGTACCCATGATAAAGAAGTATATAAGTTTATCTCAATAATGTATATACATGAAGTGGAGATCTATATCCCCATCTTATTTTTCATGAATTCCTTCAAGTACAAGGATGAGTTCCTCTTGTAATTTTTTATTCTCCCCATCTTGAGTATTAAAGATGTAGATTTGGTCTTGTCCTTAGTACTCTTCATAGCCTTGCTTTGATCCTTGGACTTAACTCTACTAATCATCATCATCGATTTGTCCATATTCATTCTTGCTTTAGCATGAATCGATATACCAAGTAAATCTAACATTGGTCTCGACATATTATTCACATGATAACATGTAATAAAGTGACAATATGATTTTGGCAATGATTTTAGAATTATATCCATGGCCAACTCTTCGCTCAAAGATAATCCCAATTCTTCAAGATGATACACATGTCTAATCATGTTGAGCACATGATCTTCTACTAAGTTTCCTTCTATCAGTTTACACTCAAAGAGTACCTTTCTGGCATTCTTCCTTTCTTGCTTCATGAGATCATGGTTCACTTTCTTAAGATGTGTTACCATATCAAGAATCCCCATATCCTCACATTTCTCATGCAACTCATAGTTTATGTAGCTTTATCATAATGTACTTTATGTCCAAGGCATCATTGGCATGCTTCTAGTAAGCATCCACCTCAGCCCTATGTGCATCAGGAGCACATATTTTTGGCACTAGTTTATCAAGGACATTGAGCATGCATTCTTCATTGAGAACCCTTCTCAAGGTCCAAAACCAGTCGTGAAAATTTGTCCCATCAATTTTGTCATTCCTAAGGACTAATCACAATACAAATTTGTTCCTCATTCAATTCTATAAGAGAAAATTGCATTTCGTCAAAAACCCTTTTTTATTTGATTTGATTTGATTTGAAAAATCTGATAATATTCAAATAGGTCTTTAATTAATTATCACTCTCACTATTTTATTCAAATTGATGGCCCTCACATATTATTCATAAGATTGTAGCATGCAACCTTCTAGTGAGCCAAGATCAAAGATAATGCAACTATTACCCGACCAACACCAGCGTCTACAGTTAATTATCAACGTATATAACTTTTACAAATTGAATCTTATGCAACTCCTGGATAGATGATATGTGCAATTCTTTGCCATAATCATCTACATGCTTCTATTGTTTAATCTCATTAAGGTCACATAGCTAAGCCTGACCCAAAGTAAACACGATAATAATGCACCCCGCTTGACGGGCCCACATTATCACCATCACAGTTCCACGTGATAGGTAGTGCACTATCCTTGGGGCCCACTCTTAGTCGATCAAGCTTTTCATCTGTGTTGCTAATGGACAACGTCTAAGACTTAATATTTGTTTGAGGGAGTTTGTATTTATAAATACATATACTTTATCCAATCACTACATGTATAATATGCATCATATACACGCTATATCCCACAATAAAAAATACAATAAACAAAAAGTGATAGTTATGGCCATCCTAATGTAATTCCTTGGAGAGACAAGGTATTACCACAATCTAGGGTCTACATATCATGTAGAAATTTGTTGTTGGTGAAGATCTGTGCTTGACAATCTAGGTTTATTGGTTCAACCCTTAAACCGATCGACTCTCCTCTTGGTCGGTTGATTGGTCGTATCACTGGTCATCTAGTCAATGGTCCAGCATCTTCTGAGTCCTCCAGTGGATTAGTCAGGTCCACCAGCCAATCAGTCACCTCATCCTTCTTAGTCCTTCTTGCTCCTCTAGTCGGTCAACTCTCCTCTAAGACGGTCAGTTGTCCTGTTCTGAGCAACTTCTTCTTCATCATAACAAGAAAATAATCTATCCTACTATTACATGATTATAGAAAACCTTAAGTTACATTCGAGGGGAGAAAAGGTAGGAGAGAATAATACTTTTACCATAAGAAGATAACATAGAGGTTCAGTATGCAAACTGAGTTAAAATAGGAATAACCAACCACAGACAAACATGCATGGATAGTTTGGGTTATTAGACATAACTACGCTACACATCCAACATCAAAACTCACTTTCAGAGTGACACGTGTAAATTGCATATATATACATGTATTAGTTTAGGATTATGTGTGTTATTTGATTGAATAGAATGTATTTTCATCAAGTGCAATAAATAAATGACAAAACCAAAAATCTAATCATATCAATTATCCCAAAATATAGTAGATCGGCATGGCTCTAATTCCACTATAGGGAAATATGGCTACAAAATAGGCAGCAGGAACAAAAAATTACTGCCATATTTCCCATTAAACCAATGGATTGCATCAATAACTATATAATGAAAAGGATGGTTTCAAGGATATACCTGGTCCTGGAGAAAGTACATCGACATCCCCTCGTCATCTTAGTCATTCAAATGTCTTCTAGTTGCATCAGGACTCATCTGATATGCTCCACCACAAATAGTAAACTCAAACGGTGTGTGTTGTAGCTCCTGATCTCACCATGGACTGTCGGCAGATATCATCCTCCTAGTGATGGGAAAAATCCACTTCGCCTCTATGGAAGTCCACACTGACTTCCTAGATCTCCTTTCATCCTACTAGAATGGAAATGAAGGAGTTGTCCCTCTTGTTGGTGTACTAGTCACCAACATGCTCTCCCATAATTGTTCTACCTTACTATTTGTCCCTTTATTGGGTAGGACTTGATCAGGTTCTCTCAGTTACCACAACTACAGAAGAAAAGAACATATTTTAGAGGAAATTGATGGTCTGAGAACCCCCCCAATACCCCTCTATTTGTAGGAGGGGTTAGGGTTTGGGAGTGGAAGGGATCGGAAGATCATGCATTTTCACAACTTGCGAGCACTGAACTGATCACTTAGCAACCAAACCGATCAGTTCACACGTGAGTGGATTGGTTCACTTAGTGAACTGGTCATTTCATCATATTTTCCAATCCAATATGAATTAGCAAATACAAATCTAATTAATGCACAACATGATATCTTAAATAATCCTTGATACAATCAAAATTCTCCATGAACTGGGTATCTCACCTTATGATCCGGTCATCTCACGGCCCCAATTGTTTAGTTGGTGATCTGAGTCAATTGGTTCACTAAGTGAACTTAGCCAATTCAATATCCAATCAACCTAACAATCCAACATGTCATTTCATCACATGAGTTGATCAGTTTGAAGTCTAGGTATTTGATTTGTTGCTTGAATTGAATTACCTAAACACTTCGGTAATCATTCCAATTATCAACCAACATCAAAACTCCTCTTATAGGTCAGTTTCTATGTGTGTGACCCTATAGGTCCCATATTATGTTGGCAGTGAACATCCATAACCAATTATGACATCACAAGCAAATAGTGGTGCCTAGTCGCACGTGAATGCTAGCCAAGTAAATGGAAAGTTGGAGAACAACTTCAACCTACAATATGTTTATGGTGTTTTAGTGTTTGTATAGTTGATTTTTCAATGATATTCAGTTTAAACTCGAGGCATGGAGTAATCATCCTCTTCAACATTCCATCTTGTTTCTTGAACCAGAGAAAACTACATGAGATATATGTAAGCTCAATCACACATTGACTCACATGTGCATAGCCATGCATTTCCCTGTCTCACTAATCAAGAGGTCTTGGATATCATACTCCTCTAGGAGGGACAAATCCCATCTACATCACTCACATCTAGTCCCCATGTGTCACGGTCACCCAATCATCACCATATCGTAGTCCAATTTCAGGATTACATTGGATGATGTCCAATCATACCAAATGATATGTGATAAGTGTGGTGACTTTAGGTCTAAGAACTACAATCAACACAAACACTATGAGATCTGACTATGATTACCATTGTAATGGTTCCCATGTGTTAGTCTCATGGTGGGTATGCCCAATACACTATTCTCTAACATGTATATGTGTGCTTGGTTTGATATACCATATCATGACTAATGGGATTATGTCATCAACCAACACACACTCTAGTCTTTTGTGTTATTATTGTCTATCAGCCTTTCATAATAATATTTGACCAGGAACATAATGAGAATGTATACTCTTAACATTCGTATGACTCATTATTCAAGTCACGTACTTGAAGACATACATCATTGAGTAATATCATTCTCTAGACATTTATTATGTTAGTTCATTATCTCATTACTGAATAAAACAGAATAAATTGAAAGCTTGCATTTATTAATAATCAAATGATTTACAAATTACGCCATAACAATCATCATATGATTGGCTCTCTGGGCATACATACCAAAAATAAGTCCTTGTGCCTTCAAAGAATTATAGTAGTATGGTCATAACCATCGCTAATGTTTTATATTGCATGTTTATGTTGTGGGATATAGCATGTATATGATATGTACTATATATATGTGGTAATTTCATTATTTATAAATATTAATACATAAAATCCCTCAATCAAACATATTAAATCTAAGATGTTTTCCAATAGCAACACACATGAAAAGCTTGATTGACCAAGAATAAGTTACTCCCAAGCATGGTGTGTCATCCATCTCATGGAAATGTAATGGTAGATATGTAGGTTCTTCCAAAGCAAGGTGTATTTCTATCGTGTTGGCTTTTGGGATGGGCTTAACTAAGTTTCATAATGATACTAAGAACCATAGGCATGCAGATGCCTATGGCAAGGAGTTGCACATACTATTTATCCAAGAGTTATATAAGATGCAATTGGCAAACATTTCCTACCTTAATGATTGATTGTGGAGGTTGGCTTTGGTCAAGTAATAATTAAATTATTTTGGATCTTGGCTCATTAATCTTATGAATTGATAATTGAGTGTTATCGATTAAACAAAATAGTGGGATTGATAGTTAATTAAAGACTTAATGAATGTCACCTGTTTAAATCAAATCAAAAATGAGTTTTTGGCAAAATTGCAAAATTTTCTTGTAGAATTAATTGGGAACACACAACAACATGTTTTCTCTATGATCAGTCCTTGAGAAGGATACATTAAATGGGAATAACTTCCATGACAAGTTTGGGATGTTGAGAATTGGTCTTATATAGGTGTGCAAGATTTATTTCCCAGAAACAATAGATCCAAATGAACCTGTTCCTACCGCACCTAAGGTTGATAGGGATGCTTACAAGCAGCATGCTGAAGATGTCATTGATGTCAACTGCCTAAAGATGTGCTGCATGAACTATGAGTTTCAAAGACAACATGAGAACATGGATGTTATTGAGAGGGTCACACATCTTAAGAACATGTTCCAAGATCAGGAAAGACAATAGAGATTTGATGTCTCTAAGGTGTTGTTCAAATGTAACATGACAGAAAGAGATCTAGTAGGTCCTCATGTGCTCAAGATAATTGGGTATGTAGAGAACCTTCCTAGAATGTGATTCCCTTTGGGTCAAGAGTTGTCCACTGATGTGACTCTATAGTCTCCACCAGAGTCATACAATCAGTTTGTCATAAACTACATCTTGAATGACTTTGACAAGACACTGACAGATTTACTTGGCATGTGAAGAATAGTTGAGGTACAAATGAAGAAAGACAATCCCAAGTTTGTGATGATGATCATCAAGAAAAATGGAAAGTCTAAAGGTAATGGCAAAGCTAAGAAGAGTTCTCCATCTGGCTAGAAGCCCAACTCTTCAGCACTCAAGGCAAAGGGAGGAGTAAAGAATAGAGGAAATTGTCACTATTGTCACCATCCTAGACACTAGAAAAGGAATTGCCCTTACTTCTAGGGGAATTAAAGAAGAAGGAATAGGTAGAGACCTCTAGTTCAGGTATAAATGTTATAAGATACATCTGGTTATTTTTTTATCTTGGGTATGTGATACCGAATGTAGATCTGACATACACTGATGTGCAAGATCTGATAAGAAGTAAAGCCTTTGTGAAGGACAAGGATGGACTATGAGGAAAAAGAGTTGTTGGAAATTTAGTATACATTTAGAATTTATCTTATTCCATTGGGCATGTAATAGAGTTAATTGAACTGCTGTTTCATCATGCCAATAATGAAAACATTTTACTTTATGCATCTTCTATGGACAAGGATGACTATAAAGAGTTGTTAATGATTCTATTTCAAAGACAAGTATGGCAATGCCCCAATATGTCTTGTGGTATTTATATGAAAGGATCAAAAGATGAATGTTTATAACGTAAATACATAAAGGATTACAATTGATAACTCAAAACAATCAATATCTATAGCATTGGCATCTATAGCACATGGATAAGAAATGCATTTCTAGAACATGTTGATGTTAATCTAGACTCTTTTGGTTATTGAACAAATATGAGACATTAATTTCTTATATATGAGTAACATGACAGAACAACTTTCTCTAGAAGTAGTGGGAGGGTAAGTATTATGCACAACATGCACATAATGATGTGCAAAGACCTTCATAATAAATGTTATAGATAATTATCTATACTTCATTATATTTATTGGTGATATGGTTATATGTATTCAATAAAATACAAGTCTCTTGAAGTATTCAAGGAGATTACATGTATTAAGTACACAACTTTCATAAAGGTACTAACATAATTTGATATGATCTATCTTCAAATACTTTATAAGAAAATTTGAGGTCCTTCTGGAGAGAATGTGATAGTGTATCACAATCAACTCCACCTGAAACATGATGATGTATCAGAAAGAAGGAGTCACAACATGAAGAGTCATGATGTGGTTATCATTTAATCTAATATTCTAATTTCTTTTGCAATATTCTTAACACTAAGAAAAAGTATCATCTAAATGGTCTAATAGACACCATATGAGATGATATGAGAATGTCCCTATATGTCTTAATGAATGAAACTTATGCAAGAAAAATTTATTAAAAAGATTTGATCACATAAATGCTAATTTGTTGAACACTTCTTATCTCAATCTAATAACAAAAGTGTTTTGTTACTAGGATGGCTGAATTCCAAAAGACTTAGTGGGAGTAAAGTAGAACTTGAAAAGTTTGAAATCAACAGGAAAACATTTGAACCTAAAGAGGTACAATGGCAAATTGGAGAATCACAAATTGTTGTGGAATATCAAGTTTTACATGTAACACAAAACTCGTAGTTCTAGTAGAACACATTTGAGATTAAAGGATCATGAAACCTATAACTGAGATAATTTATGAGTTTGTCATAAGATGATGAGCCAACAATCAACTAAGAATTACTGAGGGACTAGAGTTCGAGAAATGTCTTGAGGACATTATATCTAGAATGGAATCCATGAACACCAACAAGGTATGACTTTGGTGGTACCACCTAGAGGGGTAAAACCCATAAAATGGAGTTGGGTTTTCATATTTTAGACCAACATGGATAACCTAGGAAGACAAATTGGTTATAAAGGTTTTCCAAATGAGTTTAAAATGTTGAACATGATGAAATCCCTTCACCAATTGACATGCTTATTTTGCATATTATTAAGACTGTGTTTTGGCATATGGATATGATACCGCATTCTTGAAGAGGAATAATTTTTATGTGACCTATCTTGAAGGTTTAATAAATCCAGTACTTCAAATAAGTATATAAGTGCAATATTCAAATTAGAGACCGCAATAAGCATCTCAAACCTGGAATCTTTGATTTGATAAGATAGTCAAAGAGGTTGACTTGTTTCAAGATAAAAGATGAAATTTGTGATTACAAAACATTTAGTGGAAGAATATGAATATTCCACATATTGACGAGGAATGACATATCAATACTAATTATTTAAACTTGGCATGGAAATCACCATCATCAAGAAGGATTTGGTGAAACATCCTATGCAATAGGAATTGAGATCAATAGAGATAGTTATGAAAAGTTTCTAAACCTAAATATGAGCACATATATTGGCAAGATATTGAAAGGGTTCAGCATGAAGTATTCAATGAGAGAGAATATATCCATATAGATGGTATCAATTTCTCAAGAATAAAATGCTCCTATTCTTGTGAAGAATGGAAGAGATGACATATGCATTCACATTTGGATCTATCTACAATACAATATACTCATCCCATTGTCTTGTATGTATTGGACATGATAAGATGATTTCAGTCAAATCCAATGAAGGTTATTAGGGTACCATAGGAAACATCGATTAGTACTTTTGAAACACTAAAGGATCCGTTGTTGCTCCATGGTAATAAGGAAGAGTTGGATGTAAAGGTTACATTGATGGAAGCTTATGAAATGAGATAAAATGATCGCAATATATAATTGTGTTTAATCTTAAGAGAAGAGTTACATGTTGGAAAGAGTTCCAAACTACATTCCATTATTCTAGTTCTACAATAGAAGTCGAGTATCCTGGTGTTATGAACACGAGTGGATACTATATGGATCTAGAAGTTCATATGGATGAACTTAAAGATGTTCCAACCAATGATGACACAGTACAAAAACTATGACAACAATGGAGCTACAAGTTAGGCAAGGAATATCATATAGCATAGTAAAAAAGTTCCATCTCATAAAAAATATCATACAGCAAAGAGATGTGAAACATGCAAACTACCCACTACAGCAAAATGTTGCTAACTGCTAGATTAGCACTTGTGTAGAAAAAAAAATGATGGACATGTTTAGATCACTGATATAAGATTTGTGGGTGATTGGCTCTAAGTGCAAGTGGGAGTCCATTGATATGTATTCCCAGAGAGTCAACCATATGATGATATGGAATTTTATATAAAGGATTTGATTAATAATAATAAAGGAAAGCTTCCAATTCATTCTGTTTCACTTAATTATGAGATAATGAGGAAACATAATTGAATGTATTAAGAATAAATTATTAATGGCGTATGTCTTCAAGTGCGTGACTTGAGCAATGAGATCATATAGATGTTAAGAGTATGTATATTCTTGTTATGTCCCTAGTTAAATGTTATTATGGAAGGTTAGTAGACATCAATAATAATAAGACTAGAGTGTGAGCTGGTTGATGAAAGAATCTCATTAGTTATGATATGTGATATCAAGCCAAACACATAGATACTTGTTAGATAATTGTGTATCAGATAGACCCACTTTGAGAGAGCTACATGGAATCCATAAATGGTGGTCATAGTCATCTAAGGTGGTGATTGTGGTTCTTAAACCTAAAATTACTACACTCATCACATGTCATTTAGTGTGTTTTGACATCACTACATTGTGATCTTGAATAAGGGATGTCATAAAGGTGATGATCAGATGCACTATGACAGATGGGGATGGTTGTGAGTGATGTAGATGGGATTTGTCCCTCCTAAATGAGTTTTATATCATGTCCACTTGATAATCTACATTGAGAAAAGCATGTGGATGTATATGTGAATCAATATATGATATTGAGGTCACATATATCTAAAATAGTCTACTCTAGTTCAAGGAATATGGATTGAACATTGAAAGGATGACGATTTCACTCCTCGAGTTCAATATGGATATCAGTAACAAAGGAATTATATAATCACTATAAAACATATCACAGATTGTAGGTTAAAGTTGTTCTCCAACTTTCCATTTACTTGTGTAGCAATGATGTGTGACTAGGCACCGATCTTTTCTTGTGATGTCATAAACTAGTTATGGACATTCTCTACCAACGTAACTTAGAACCTATAGGGTGACACACATGGGATACACCTAGAACAGGATTTTAATCATGAATGATAATTGAATTGATTACTAAAGCATTTAGGTATTCAATTTGAGTAAAAAATTAACTAACTAGACTCCCAACTGATCAGTTTAAGTGTTGAAATGACCGTTTGGAGTGTCAGGTTGACTAGAAATTGCATTGATTGAATTGTGGATGAACTAGGGTGCAAAACGATTAGTTCACTTAGTGAACTGATCGATTCAAGTTTCCAAGATGACCTCTTCGTGAAGTGAGACACCCAGTTCATGGTTCAATTTGATTGAATCAAGGATGTGTGCTAACGAAATGTTGTGCATTAATTGGATTAGAATTGCCAATACAATTGCGATTGAGAAACATGACGTAATTATTTGTTCAGTGGGTGAACTTATCAGCTTGCATGCCAACTGATTGGATTGCCACACAAACCAACCATTTTTCCTATTGTAGGTTGTGAATTTTCATGAAATTCTGGTCCCTTCTACTCCCACACAGACTGAGAACCCTGACCCTAACCCCTATAGAGGGGTACTAGGAGCTTCTCAAACACAACTCAATTGCCTCTGGAAATTGTTTGTTTTCTCTGGTTGTGGTAACCTAGAGAACTCGAGAAAGTCCTACCCACTAAAGGGAGGGATAGCAAGCAATAACAATTGTGGGAGAGAAAATTGGTGACTTATACATCAACGAGGGGCAAGTCCTTCCTCTCTTTTCTAGTAGGACAACAACAACTCTAGACAATCTGTGTGGACTTCCATAGAGGTGAGGGAGTTGTTGCCTATTTCTTGGAAGAGAATGTCAGTCTGTTGGCTGTAATGAATATAAGGAGTTGTTGTAGACGTCGTCCGAGTGCATCTAGAAGAAAGCTACACAACTACAATGAGTATTAGTCAATGGACTTGCTCCAGGACGATGTATGACCTCGTTAAACCATCCTTCCCATTGCATAATTGTTGACGCAAACCATTGAATATGAGGAATATGGACATGATTTTTTTTTGTTTCTTCTGCCTATCTGATGTCGTATTTCCCTACAACCTCAAGGAAGTGGCTCAGGGTCATAATAGGTGAGGTGTAAATATAAAGATACAAGAAGTCATGTTATAATGAAATCTCAATAGGAGTTATGCATAGACTCAAGAGAGAAAAATGCTCTTGACATAAAGAAATATAAGAAATTTGTAGAATTAATAAGTATGTATGACTTAGATTCATGTTGAGAATGATTTAACCTAAAATTTGAAATTTTAAGATGATGTGTGTGAACCATCTCTTCTCTTGGAATGAGATGAACTTTGTATTTGGGCAGCAGTCAAGTGTTTATTTCATCTCATTATGAGAGAGATTGGGTAGACATATGTTATGCTTATGATTTACATACGAGAATGAATTCCTTAATGACATGACCTAAGGTTTGAGATATTAACTCACCCTTATAGGAAAATAAATGAATAATAGGTTGGATACCTAGGTGAGAGGATAATCACCAAGTGAAATTGAAATAAAAAATGAAATTATAATCACCAAAATATGGTATCAAGTAAATACTAAGGATGTGGAAATACCTCGAATTGAATTCAAGTACAAATCTTAGTCATAATGTGTGGAATTCACATATCAATAATAGTTGTAAAAGATGACTATGTAGGGTTGCTAACCCTAAGATGTGGAATTAAGATGAGTTCTTATTCACCTGAACCTTAGTGGGTGTGAATTTCATGAACACAGTTTCTTTTAAGGATGGGTGAATGTTATATCCTCAACTTTGTTAAAACTAAATTATGTAAGCCATGAACTTACAAGTACTTTCTCCAGCGATATTATTGATAGAATGATAATGTTACTTATGAGATTGTTTGCATTGCAAATATATCCTTGGATCACAAAATAAAAGAATAAGAATTTTTGTATACAACTAAATGTTAATGGCTTTGTGAATTGTTGGGTAATAGAAATATAAGAGAATATGCAACTTTCTAAAAGGAAATAAAATATATAATTTTAAATAATCAAAAGAGTAATTATCTAGCCAGTTTGGAAATGCATGTTTTGATACATCAATTAGTATAATTTTGAATTAACTATTTGGACATTCAAAATAATAATGGAAAAGAGAGAATTCTAGAAATTGAGAGGAAAATATATACCATGGGATAATGGTATTGTTTTAAATAATGTTTAAAAGGAGAAAGTATTGCATGGGAAAGATAGCCCAATACATCCCAATTACCAAATATAACTCAGAAAAGATAATAATGAGTTTCCTTGAAATAAGGATAATTAATGATAAGAATATCTCAAAGAAAGAGATAAAATAATATTCTAGAGATCATAATCAAACTATCTAATAAAGTGTCATGCATTTGTATGCTTTTCCATAATGGCTTTTATTTTTCCAAAAATAGAAAGTTATGGTTTCTCATCATGACCCCTTTGTATTATAAATAAAAATAGAGAGTTTTTATATAAAGGGAGGGATTAATGTATATAATGACTCCCTAATGAGATGTCTTCCTTTTCTCCTATTTTGAGTTGAAGACCAATTGTAGAATAAAAAAATATGTCTTTTATTTGGATACCAAAAAAAGGTGGTGTTTTTTATTTATGGAATACCTTGCCTTTTTGACAACCTCCTTATACAACAAAGAAAGGAAAAGGAAATGAAAAGGGAAGGGATATATATACATATATATGTATATATATGTATATATATATATATATATATATATATATATGTATGTATGTATGTATATATATATATATATAGTCAATAGTAGTAGATATGATAACATCTTACATATCATGTATTACGATCCTAAATGGTCTCTCACCCATGGTTATATAGTAGGGGAACTCATACTTTTGATGAGACCCTCACTTTGTCTCACGACCGGATAGGAAGTCGGGCCATGTGTCAATGCCAATATCCCATTCTCTCCCTCTCTATATCTTCTTCCACACAGTAACCCTAAAAGATCCATATGCATACTACATAATGGAGATGAGAAGGCATCACCTTTCACTAGGAAACCCATCCTTGGTCATGATCTCGTAGTAGAAGTTTTTAGAATGCACATGGATGCTCTTCCCTATTGTGTTGGAAGTGAACGGGTTGTGCCGACCCTACCTTGAATGTAAAGGTGAAAGAGACCTATCAAGTGGCCTAAATGCAAGCATTGCATCGTGTTAGTTACTAGGAATGGCCTCACTGTGCTAGATGACATGCTCATTGAAAGATGCTATGACTACAGATGTTGCGCTCATGGAACCTGAGTTGCAGACTGTGTGCCGCTAGAACAGGCCAATGAGGAAGTCCAAAAGTGAGGGGAGGTAAATCTGAATCATGTAACAGAATGGGAGGATTGGAGGATAGCACTAGTGTGCAGCAGTAAGGATAGAGGACCTGGGCTAGGGTGCACTGGCTGTCGAACATCAACATTGGCCTCTCATCCACTAAGGATGTTGCTCAAGAATGAAGGGGAAAAGGAGGACTCTTACCTAGTTTAGGAGGAAGGAAAAGACCCTAAACTGGTTGGTTCAGTCTAGGACCAAGTGTTGTGAGTCGTGCCTCCATGTCACCAACATGGCATTGGCACTAACCAATGGGGATGCACCATGTGGCTCATATCCAAGGTATAAAGGTTATTTTTTCTTAATTCATATCATTGTTGGGATGGTACAAAATAGCAATATTATAGATCATTTTGAACAGAAAAATGAGAGGAACACAAATTAAATAGTTTCAAAGTCTAATTATGCTTCCAATTCCAAAGGTTCTTTGAATACATGTTTAGTTAGTCATTAGTACATGAAATCCCTAGATTCGGCTAGCTATTTACATGTCGAATACATCATATACACTTAGTACATGTTCTAGTCTCATATTGTAGAATATAATGATGATTTAAAATGAGTTATGACCATAATGATGAGGTTTTGGAGTTTCTAATAAGAATAGACATGCATATGAAGAATTTAGGCTTTATAGTTGAAGATAATAACTTTAATGAACTTTGACTAATCCAAGTAACAATAATGAAAGGATATGATAATTATTATTTCAAAGCATGGCTCTAATGATAACTTGATAACAAGGAAAAATAAAGTCTATATTAGGACTCAATTAGGGTTTAATGTGATAAATGTGATGGTGACACTCTAGGATTTACATACATGCAGATTGAAGTCGATTGCTTGATTTGCTTTATTGCTTGGATGATATGCTTAATGACTACATAATCTGGATGGCTTTCCATGGAGGAATGTGTATATAGTTATGACTACCCGCATTAGTTTGATGGTGTTTCCTGAGTGTTTCTCAAAGATTGAACACTTAAATTGATGGATGATTATTACATTTCTATTAACTATAATTCCACTATGAGTATCACATAAAGAAATATTATGTGAAGAAAATCAAGGTTCTTATTTGCAAGTAATTGATTGAATATATGTTGTTATGTACTTGAACACTTTTACATGCACACCACATACATAGTATATTTTGATATGTTGATTCGTGCTTTTGTTTCATAACATTTTAGGTACATGCTAGTTAAGATGATATCAAGAAATGATGAAAAGATCAAATTCCTTGAAGAGATAAAAGTTAACCTATAAGGAGGACTAGATAGATACTTCTTCTCATATGGTTCACATATGTACAATTTGTATGATAGAAATTTATGAACATATTATAAATAGTATATTTGAACTAATGGAAATTATTAACTCTTATTCATTATTTGCTAAATCTGGAACCTTAGGAAAACTTTTGGCAATGTCTCTCAACTTTAAGACCTTCCTTAATTCAGGGTTGTTGAAAAGTGAGGTCACTACAACTGAGAACTCTCGTTGTTCTTTTAGTATGAACAAGACGAATTTTTCTCTTCGAATGTCAAGATGCTAGCATTGATTTCTCGTCCTTGTTGTCTCTCCCTTTCACGGGTAAGACCTTCTTGGGCTCTCACATTACCACAATTGTGGACAATAATTGTTAGAGATTATTATTTTTATTGATGAAATCCTTGACTAACCCTCTATTTATAGGAGGGTCAGGATCATGGTTTATAGATCATCTTGGAGTTAAAAAGAGGGAATTTCATGAATATTATGGAAGTAGTAAATGATGAACCCATATATTCATCTCTAAATCGGTCGATTCACATGTAAAATGATTAGTTTAATGCTTGAATCGTTCGGTTCACTATGCCTCCTATTTGCAAACATAATGGCTTTAGTGTGACGGTTAATGCACAACATGAAGTTGGCATCAATCCTTGATCTAGTCTTACTTATCTCCCAACTAGTCGGTTTACAACCTAAACTGGTTGTTTCATACTTATGAACCAATCAGTTCACTTTATCAACTAGTCATTTCATATTATTGACATCTAATATAGTTTAAATTTGAAATCCTAAATATTTTATTAATCAAGTTAAACCTTATTCTCGAGTAAACTCCTATTCTAGGTGTATCCTATGTGTGACCCTCTAGGTCCCAGGTTACTTAAGTAGTGAATGTTCATAACTAAATCATGATATCACAAGAAATGAGCAGTATCTAGAAATACATCATTCTACCCAAATATTTGGAAAATTGAAGAACAACTTCAACCTACAATCTGTGAATAGTGTTACAATAGTCGTATAGTTCTATTGTCTCCAATATCTAGATCAAACTTGAGGCATGGAATTGTCACCCATTTAACATTCAATCGATGTCCTTTGAACTAGAGAAGAGTGTACGAGATGCATGTGAGATCACGTATTGATTCACACGAATATGCCCATACACTTCTCAGTCTCTCTTATTAAGTGTCCATGATATCAACTTCAGTAGGAGGGACAATGTCATGTACATCACCCACAGTCATTCCTATGTGTCACAATGTATCCGAGCATCACCTTTATGGAAACCCTTATTCAAGGTCACATTGGATGATGTCAAAGTTCATCGAACAACATGTGATGAGTGTAGTTATTTCAGGTCTAAGAACCACAATCACCAACATCACTAAGAGACCTAATTCTGACTAACATTTCTTGGTTTACATGTATCACTATCAAGGTGGGTCTGTTTGATTCATTGTTCTTCTAATAAATAACAATGTGTTTGGTTTGATATCACATATCATGACTAATGAGATTCTATCATCAACCAACTCACACTCTAGTCTTATGTGTTATTGTTGTCTATATGCTTCCACAATAACATCTGACGAGGGACATAATAAGATTGAATGTACTCTTATCATACATATGATCCCATTGTCCATGTTATCAACCTGAAGACATATTTCATCAAGTAACATTATTCTTTAGACATCTATCATGTTATAACATTATTTAATAATTGAACAAACATATAGCTGGAGAATGCCTTTATTATTAATCAAATCATTTACAAGATATGCCATTATAATCATCATATAATTGGATCTCTGGCATGAATACCAACAAATATTACTAACTTCATCTCAATCATAATGACTGGCTCATTCTAAAACAAGCATCGACATTCAGCTTGGTGGCATAGAGTCAAACCTATAGTAAGTTCCATATTTTCTATCAATCACGCCAATCTAAATCTGATAGCACTGTCTAGACTGTAGAAGAATGATATGTGGAACTTACATCTATAGGAAGTATTAAAAGAATCAACCAACACATATGCCCATCTACAACTTACATCCATAAAGTCGTTAGCACTGACTTGAATCTAGTAGCATGGACAACAAAATACATAAGCTGGTTAACCAACTACTATGATCACACACATTGATAACCATGAGCCAGAGTCGGTGGAATTGACAATGAAGATACAAGACATTATTGGCCTATTAATATAGGATTGAAGGATACACTTCTTCACACCAACCCATATTATCCTCAACCACTCCTCGAGCATCAATAATAAGTTTAACTCTAATGGTACACAAGGGGATCATCATTGAGACCAATCTCTCTTCCCTCAAGACAATCCTAGTCTGAATTCACATCAACTAAGTGAAAATCAACACACGTGTTTCATTTCTCTTCTTTTCCAGTTGACATTGAGAACAATGTCAAAGTCAATCTCAGGGGGGATGGAATGTCATTTATCTTTTACATATTCTATCTTTATTTAATGTAATTTTTACTTGTTTTAGAATATGCATCTATCAAGTGTGATTGTGGATGTAAAATCATTAAAAATAAATAAAAATATAAAAAGTTAGTTAAGGAAAATCGTGTTCTTTGTCATGGTATCAAGTATTAACCCTAGTTTTCCTACATAATTGTAGATACCTTGTAATGTATGGTTAATTATCTGTGAGAATGCAAAACTTAGAATTTTATTCAAGTTGAATCTTGTGATGGATATGACACCCTAACTTAACCTTATTCCATATTGAAAGATAAATAGGTTTGATACCGGCTAATTAAGTTGAAGTGTGGATCCTTCATTATGATTTTAGGGATATGTACTAGGATTAACTTTTTCTTTAGATCAACTGTGAGGGCATGTATCATGGTTAGAAATACAATGCCTCTTAGTCACATAATCTCCATCCACCATCATTTGGATGCCCACCCTCAAAGGAGGAGGCATTTTAAATTTTGTGATTTTTTTGTTTTTGCATCGCAGGCATGGTAGGAATTCATTTTTTTTCACTTTCACTTGCATATATGAAAAGAAAATGTTTTCTTGTAGTTGCATATGGATTTACATGAACAGTTCATTTAGATTGCATTTTACATAAATTCTTCATAAGATGTTGATTTAACTATGTTACAAATTTTAATTTGGAATGGTATATCTACTCTTACTACTCCATCTCATATTCCTTGAAGGCCCTAGCATAAAAATTATATATTTATAATAAAAGGCATGTTAAAACAAAAACATAGAAAAAAAAGGAAGCAAAGAAAATAAGGAAAAAAGAGGAGTAGATGTTGTATAATGTAAATCATATATCTTGATGAAACTAAAATAAATGTGAGACTCATTTTTCGTCATTATCGCCTTCTGCTCAAATCTTGTCAATGGCAAGACATTCCATTACATGCATTAATCCTACATCATTTTTGTAGAATTAGGTTGAATTTCATTTCATTATAATTTATGTGAGTCATTTCATTTAGTACAATATGGTTTGGATTAAATTGTAACTCTTATTTAGAGATATCCATTTATGTCCACCTATTACTCTTTTGAGTAGGATGCCACCATGATTTTTCCTCAAAATTGATTATCTAAGGGGTTCTTATATTGTAGATTTATGTTTCTCAAGAGAAATATAGATAGGAATATTGTGTGATAAACTCATTGATGTTATCATTTGCCATGATATTTCATTTGATCCAAGCAATTTATATGATTTATTAATCTTATTTTCAATTATTCTCTTTTAATTATGGATGATCACTTATAAATTAGATATATGTTGCATGGATGAGGGAATAGTTTAGGACCGTATGATGGATGGCCTCTATAAGAGTTGTTTATTGAATTTGTCTTCTTGTTGACTTCTTCAACAAAATATAAGATTAGTGTGCTCAAGGATGAATTATAGTTCAAACTTAGGGGGCTTTCATACATGCTTAATTATAGTGATATTATATGCTAGTTAGGGTAATTTAATGATTCCATTGATTAGAAATTCATGCTTGCATCCACTAGTCACCAAATTAGTGTATTATTTCTAGTGCATTAATCTTTGCTATTACGCTCACTTTTAGTATATTTTATCAAATATTTGTTTGTCCCAATGTGTTGTTGTTTTCAATACCATGAAATATCATAGAGTCATTGGCACTGACTTGCATGTCAGTGTAACTGGCTTGCATGTCAGAGGCACTAACATTTTATTATACAAGTGATAAATTGGAACATACTCTTCTCTTGATTAGAGTTGATGCACCGACCCCACACACATCAAAGATAATTGTGATAAAGTGTATGTTCATATATTTAATTACCCTATTTGCTTTTGTGCCTTTACATGTACTCAATATCCTTTATCTTGACCCCACTTCATCATTGGATAAATTCTAGATCTATTCTGAATCTCAATTTTCATAAATAAGGAATAATGATGTGACTTAATGAATTTTAGTGACACATTGAAGAATTCCAATTAATGTGATGGTTTTTAGTAATTAGATTAGATTTTGATGTCGTGTTGACCAATTCAAGATTTTTGGGGCAATAAAGTATTTTTAAAAAGGTGGAAAGACAGTATCATTTGTGGTCTTGGGTAGTTTTCTTTGGATGAAACATTGTAATTAATCTTAAGGAAAATGTCTTTTCAAGAATGGCTCATTGAAGATTGTTTTGAGTGGTGGATGAGTTTTTTTGGTTTCCTTTTTGGTCAATCTGGATAATTCTTGGGTATGATGCTACACCTAAAAGTTTGTTTGATTTAGGGTAATGCTTAAGAGATATGGATTTTTGGTGATTGGAGAATGTTTACAAGAAATAATGGTGAAATATGTATTTTGAGACTCATTTTTCGTCAAGAGTCATTATGGTTATCAGTGGCATGTTTAGGTTTCTTTGTTTTTGAGAGAAGTATGTATGAGTTTGTTTTGCAATATCAATAAAGTTGTCACCTAAGAAGAACTTTATTTAAGACTTGTGACTAAGTCAAAATATTGTCCATGTATCACTTTAATTAAACATGGAAAGTGTTTAAAACAAATTCTTTGACCCTATAGTTTAAAATTTTGGCTTCATATACTTGATCTTCTTCTTTTATCTGTATTTGGAAAGGCAAAATAAGTGGAGAAGAAATCAAATTGGAAATAGCCCTTTGAAGAGCAAGTAGTACTTACATTTTTAAACTTGGCTTGTTCTCAACCAATGAAATATGCGCCCCCTTGATTACCGACTCTACTATATAATTTCCCTAATAGGAGAGAGGATGGATATCAAGCCTCACTAATTCATTTTCCCCTTTATTGCATGTAACATATAATTACATATGCCTTTGTGGAGAGGCATTAGAGAGGAAGGAAGTTTGACCGCATCAATGCAACATTTTTGTTATTACAATGATCAGAAGAGGGGAAGAACATCATGGAAAGAGAAAATAACACCATAGAAAAAGGGGAAGAAATCTAATAATAAATGTTTTAAGGGTGGTATAAAGATATAAAATACTTAGGAGGGCCAGCTCTATCACCTCAGTGTTAGGTACTAACATGGTTAGTTATCTAGGAGACCATAAAACATACTATGCATATGAGTTAGTCCATCAAAGCAATAGGGTAGAGGGCAAGGAGATAGGAGAATTGGTTATGGAAGGAGGGATGGTTTGATGTTCTCCTGGCCATGGAACCCCTCCTTGTTGGAGAACTTATGCACCAATACTTGAAACATAAGATGGGTGTGGTTTGAAATAAAATTAGGTAACGTCCTTTTAATGCATGGAATCATTATCACTTCTTTGAAAACACCATAGAACTGCATCTAATGTCCAAAAAGTATGAATCAATAGTCAACATTGATCAGATAATTGCAAGGATTTTGTAAAAAGTAGTTCCAAAGGCCTATTATCATTGATATTCCACTGATATTATTAAACATCAACCTGATATTATCTTAGTTACGTAATGGCTCCATTAATGAATAAAAGATCATCTATTTATATCATCACTTTAGGTCATTTTTCATAAACTTTGACTATCTAATTAACAAGTTCAGAGTTTATTTGCAATAAAAAAAATTGACTTCTTAGCTTTAGTTTTTATTAGTTTTGCAAAATTTGTTTTGATTTTATGCTCACTCTGCTCCTTCTGTTCCAAGGTCTAAATATCCACAACTCTACCAAAAGAAGAACAAGATCAGGGAACCTAGTGACACAACTTCAGTCTCCTAAAAGTCCAGTCCAATTGACTCTCCCCCTTTGTTCAATTGACTCATCAGTAGAATCAGAAGGAGCCATAAATTCTAACCAATCAATTATCCATCCAATCGATTGAATCAACCATGTTCAGGAAGGTGTGTTCACCTACCTGAACTAGTCGACTAATGGTTGAAGAGATCAATTAGAGATTCCTTTGAGTAAAAGGATCAACCTATCTAGTTGACCAATTAGAACCCAACTGGCCAAAAACCGCCGCTTAGAAGTCAAGCAGACATTAACCTTGTTTCCTGATCATCGAGTTTGTGGGGTAGCTTGATCCATGAGATTTATTTCTAAAAGGAACATATCTAGATATTCCTAATCTAATTCTTTTTTTCAAGGAACACAATTAGATGAGATAACAATGCAAGTAAGTGGAGGTGAAATCCAGACTCCTAACAATTCCATTGAATTGAGTAAGATCATGTTGTCTTGCACATTTTCTTTCTTCATTCAAGTTTAATCTCTACTTAATTTAGTTTTTGTTCAACAAGTTTCTTTCTTATTTAATTTTTAATTAGTTTCACTTCAACAAGTTTACTTTCTTGTTCTAGCTTAACACTCTTCTCAAAATTGGATTTTAGTCATTGTTCTCAGTTATAGGTTTGGTTTTAAACACTTAAATATGTTGTCTCATGGGATCAATATCTTTCTATATTGAATTTACTCATTACTTGTATCGATTTAACCATCATTAAAAAGGTTCAACTCTTTGATTTCCCCTTAGTGATTTTGGTGTGTAAACGACACACTTCAAATCTGGCACTGTTTCCAAGGATAATGATGTTTTTTTCAAACCCCCATCACTTTGAACAATTTTGTATTTTGATATTCACTTGATTTTCACTCACATCTACTTGAATATACCTCTCTTGAACCTAAGGCCATTTTTAGGAATTTGTGGTTTATGCTACGTTCCAAAAGTATCGTCTGTAGACCATTGGAGTTTGACCCAGAAGTATATAGAACATACCATTGCTTGAACCATACCAATTAACATAAGATGAATTAATAATATGTTGATCAAGAGATAGAGTGGGGCTTAGCAGCACAGAGAGATGTCATCTTGTCCGAATCAAATATAGTCATGATCGTCGAAATTGAATCCTGAACTGCTACTCATATAGAATAGAACGACCAAAACAACTCAAACACTTTTCAATTCCTACGACTACTGTTGCACCACATCCCATTATGCCCCTCAAAATCACCACTCGCCAATTTGAAATCTACACATAATCGATCACTAATCTCCACGGAAATCCATTTTCTGAAAGGGTTGGAGAAAGTTTCCAATATCACCACATACCATTGTGCCCCCCGAAATCACCACTTGCCAATTTGAAATTTTCACATAATCGATCACACTCCTCCAAGGAAATCCATTTGCTGGAAGGGTTGGAGAAAATTTCCAATATCACCTTCAGCACTTTATCGAGTTATGCACCTTGAAAAAATTCCAAGTGTCTCAGATGATGTCCTTAAACTACAATTGATCAAGTACTCCCTAACCCACTTAGCTAGTAGTTGGTACAAGGTGTTGTAAGTGAACCGAATAAATACATAGTGGGGCTTCAATCCAAATTTCTTAAAAAATACTACCCTCCATCCCTCACCTATCAAATTTAGGAAAAAAATTCCAATTTTCCATGGTACCTGGGGAAATGTAGGGTGAAGCATTGGATAGATTAAAGGAACTTCTTCGTTGTTGTCCATATCACAACATTACCCAAATGAAATTAATTGAAACATTCTATAGAGGGTCAATAAAGATAACAAGATCTTCATTGGTACTACATCTAGGGGTAATTCATGTTTTAAATTTTTCATCGTGCTTGAGAAGTCGTGAAAAGAAGCGCCAAGACCCAAGAACAATCTAATCATGGTCAAGGGGGAGTTATTAAAGTTGCCAAGAAAAATATTTCTCTGAGCTCAAATCTATTATTCAAAACCTCAAGATTCTTTCCTTAAAGAAAGACAGATTGGAAGCCTCCTTCACTACTTATGAAAGAAGAGGACAACTGGAACAACCTAAATACCTACAATAAGTAAAATGTATTGAGTACCTTTATGGAATTTGTCAAGGCTATGATCACTCCACATAGCAGTGCCAACTTCTCTACAACAACCACATGCCACCTATAGATGGATAGAAGATGGAGGACCTCAACTCCATCCATTGCATTCCCGATCAAGATTACATAATCCAAATCAAACCAAGAATCATCTTGTCTTTCAATAAGGGAATCCCACAAATTCTATAAATGTAGCAAAACAATGGCCTTCACATATGAACAACCATGATTTTTTAGGGTACCAGTACAACAAGCATCAAAATTTTAGGAACTAAGGAAATTATTATGAAATTTCTGAAATTGTGACCAGCAATTTTATAATCTTAATCAAGCACCACAAACACAACAATCCACCCTATGTCCTCCACTAACAAAAAGTTAGTTGAGCTAAACCAGCTGATCCAGTCTCAGATGGCCCACAAAAAAGCTACTAACTCTTAGGTGGCTCAACTCATGGCTAACCAACGCCCCCTAGTAGGAACTTTTCATGGATATCTTGAGAATAACTCCAAGAATCCCTTGCAACGGAAGTTCATCTCTACACATTCTAGGGACATGTGTGCTCCTACTCCTCCATTTCTCGAGAAGTGCCTCATCATCCCATTGAATCAACGACACCATGATAGTCAAGAATGATCAAATTCCTAAAGTAGATGTCAATTCTAGTGTGAAGTAGACCCCAGCTATTGAGGACCCTAAAGTAGAGGTTGTTGAGCCTAATGTTCTAATCTACATGTCATGCCCCCATATCAACTGTTCCTCAAATAGACAAGGTTGAATGCCCACTTCATGAGGTTTAAAGATGCTATGAAGGAGCTTCACTTCAACATTCCCTTTCTAGATGTGCTTTCAGATTTGTACTCATCGTCTAAGTATCTAAACGATTATTAATCAGAAGGTACACAAACAAAGAATATGAGACTATAAAGCTCACAAGAACCACCTCCAACATCATTCTTAACATGATGCCTAAAAAGTAGGAAGACCCAAGAACCTTTAGAACGAGTTGTTATTTAGGATACAAACATGTAGGAAGGAGCTTGAAGACTTAGGTTATGGTATCTCCATCATGCCTTATAGTCTATGCACAAGACTATATTGCGTAGATATGCTTCCTACAACAACGACCATCCACTTGGAAAATCCATCGATGGCTAAACCCATGGGCGTCATAGAGTATGCCTTGGTTCTAGTTGGAAAGGAATCATACATTCTTTGTGATTTTTATCATGGACATCAAGGAGGATCTCTTCTATCCCCTCATATTTGGCCATTGTTTCCTACTTACAGTCCACGCCTTTGTATATGGGGAGACAAACACTATTCACTTACGACTTGGAAGAAAAACTCTAGAATTTCATGTCCTTTCTAGTATGAAGGGCCCAAGTATCCACAAGGATGTACATTTACTTAAATGCATCGATAAACTCTCTCAACTAAGAAATGAATGTCAATTATCAAAAGATCCTCTACATACTACTCTTGCATATTTGAGTGAGTCAGACTATGATGATGACTAGATCTACCAGTATAGTTCTCATCAGATTTCCTTTAGAGAAGGCACTCAAGAAGAAAATGAGGACTCAAAATTTATCTCTATCTTATAAGATAAAGTCGAATCACCAAAGGCTCTTGAGATTAAAACCCTTCCAGAAGGTCTCAAGTATGTTTTTCTTGATGACAAAGAGACTAGTCATCTCATAATCAATTCTAATCTTACATCTGAACAAGAGGACAAACTTATGACTAAATTAAGAAAAATAAAAGCTTCCCTAGGATACAAGATGACTAAACTAATGGAGGTCAGTCTAGCCATTTCTCTAGACAAAATCCCCATGGTGGAAAATACAAATCCTGAAGAGACCCTCAATACAAGCTAAATCTCAATATGAAGGAGGTCATCCTTCTTGAGGTCATCAAGATTCTTACTATAGGGATTATCTATCTTATTTTTGATTCATCATGGGTGAATATGTCCATGTTGTCCTCAAGAAGGGTGTTACTACTATGATAAAGAATGAAAATGATGAAGTCATTCCCACCCACACTGTAAAGAATCACTTTCCTTTCCCTTTTATTGATTCTTTGTTGGAGCGCCTTGCTCACCAAGAATATTTATGTTACTTGGATGGATTGCTTGGGATTATAACAGATCCTCATCCATCCTGTTGACTAAGAAAAAATGACTTAATATGCCCATTCGACACTTATACTTTTAGGAGGATGTCTTTCAGTCTTTGCAACACCCATGCCACCTTCCAATGGTGCATAGTTGTGATCTTTGTTGGCTTGATAGTGATAGTCATGGAGGTCTTTATGTTGTTGTCTTGCATCCCAAATAAAAAGGACACAGTAACAAAAAATGTTTGCATGATCTTAGAAAATTTAATGGGATGACCCATATCTATTTAAGCTATGTGCATACTTCCTCTTCTATCAATGTATCATAGAAGAAGAAGCCCACGCTATCCTAGAGAAATGTCATTCAGGACCTATAGGTGGGCATATGAGTTCTCAAAAGATATATAGAAAATTACTTCAGTTTGGTTTCTACTAGCCCACTATGTTTAAAGACACCTATGACTTCATTCTAAAATGTGACCAATGTCAAATATCATCCAACATTTTAAAGAGAGACCAGATGCCCAATGACCTCCTGACAAGAACTTGAAATCTTTAATGTTGGGGGAGTCGACTACATGGGACCCTTCCCTTCTTTTTGTTGATTTAGATATATTCTTGTTGTTGTGTACTATGTGTCCAAATGGGTGAATGTCATTCCCAGAAAGACTAACCCAAGTTGGTGATGAAATTCTTCAAGGACACAATCTTCCCTGGATTTAGGGTCCCTCACACTATAATATCAGATGGAGGATTGTACTTCTTAAAGAAGAATTTTGAGGCATTATTCAAAAGGTATGGTGTGTGTCACAAGGTTTCCTCTCCTACCATCCTTATATAAGAGGACAGGTTGACGTCTCCAATCAATTAAAGATATTATAAAGAAGATTGTGAAATGAAAAAATCTTGGGCTTTGAAGCTCAATGATGCTTCGTGGGCATAAATTTATACCTTTAAAATGCCTTTGGAATCCACTCCATTCTGTCCTTTCTATGGAAAATCATCGCACCTTCCCATTGAAATGGAAGATAAGGATAGTTGGGCTATCAAAACTCTTAATTTTGATGTATTTTTGGATGGGGAGAAACACCTTCTCCAGCTTTAGGATCTTGAATAACTCTACTTGACTTATTATGAGGGTGATAGGATCTACAAATATGTGGGCCACTTGAAGTGGAAGGATATCCAAGTGGGAGACCAAGTTCTCATGTACAACTTCGGATTATGACAGTTTCCTGGAAAACTCAAATCAAAGTGGTTGTATGGGCCCTATTTTATGAAGCATGCCTATCCACACGGAGCATTCATTATCTAGGACAAGTTTAAGGGTGATTTTGTCTTGAATGTCCATCGGATCAAGCTCTATCTCACCACAGATAATTTTGTGGCGTAAGGGGTTAAACATCACCCACCATAGAAATTTTGGGGACAAGGGAACTTCAACCCTTGCTTCTCTCAGAACCTGAACCAATTATTACTTGATTTCAAGCATTGGGCCTTTTACATTAGATCAAGCACTTGTTTGTAGGCAACCCAAAAAAAATTTAAACTTTCCTCCTTTTTTATATCATCTCCTTATATTCATTTAATTCCCTTTTATATTCCAGGAAAAAAGAGATTTCATCAACTGGTCGTGCACTCAATCAAACTAAAAGAGTGGGGGACATTCCAGTCGAGCGGCAATGATGACTCAAATAGGAATCGAGTCGACCGAGATAATGTGTGAAGTGATTATGAAACTCACCAACTTGGGGGTGGGGTTAATCACTCTGTTTCACTCCCTTGCCTGGTGAGTTGCCCGACTAACTCTCCCTTGTCGCTGCCTACCTACCACAGATACTCCACCATCACCACTTCTAGTTTCTCGATTTTCTCCCTGACTTTGCTACTACTTTTGTTGCCATGTTACTGACCACAATTTCGGTTTCGGTCATGTGACTCGTAGCTGAGTCGACGTCCTTGTTGAGCCCTGATGTTGTTGCTTCATCGCCTCCTTCCTCCATGAGAACTTGCTCCCTGAGGATGTCATCCCCATGCCTACATGGCATCGCCACAACCTCTCTTTAGAGGTGAACAATGATGACTGGAGCTCCTCATCAACTCCCAGTATTATGGTCACTACTACTATGATACCACTTCTTCATGCGCTCCTCCACCATCTCATCCTCCACTATAGTGATCTTCCACCTTCCATCTCAGATCTAGGATTTGCTCAGGACAAGCAAAAGTATATGTTTGGGGTGGAGGTGGATGGTATGCACCGATTCCACCCCTTTTATCTTCCCTTTTCCTTGCATATCCATCCACTCATATTTGCTTGCATGTAGTTTTAGTTTTCTTTTTTATTTCATTTTCATTGTATGTTATATCAGATGAATTTATTTTTTTTTTGTATCAATGCTCCTTATTGGATGCAATGAGTATTATTGCAACCATTTTTTACAAACATCCATGACTAGAACCTACCATGTTACCTAGGACCTTAATTAACACTTCTTCCTTAGAAATGTTGGCAGGCCTAAATGAAATCATAGGAATCAAACATTTTTTTCCTTACCCAAAACTACAAAGTAACTTGTAATATGTCTTGTATATTGTGAGTTACATGAAGATTTGAACTTATGTGATGATTCACCCAAAGTGTTAATTTCAGAATGTGAGATGGACATGATCAGTCTTTTCTACACTTTCTTCCACAATCTTTTTATAGCCCATCTCAACAAAAAAATAAAAGAACCAAAATAGTGCCAAAATCAAAGTTTAGGGTGGCATATTCTTCCTCCTCGTACTGCTTCTTTCCTATCGCTCATAAATTTAATAGGGGTGTACCATCAAGAAAAGATGCCAAAGAGCACATGAAAAAATGCAATCAATGTAATTGCAACAAATAAAAAAAATCAAGCTTAAATAGAGGAGAGATCATTTTCTTCTATACCTCCTTCACTCCATTTGTATGCCCAAGGGAATCTATATAACCCCAAATTCCTCTCATAACCCTATTGCTATGCAAAACTCACAAGAATATGTCGAGTGTCAAAGAAAAAGGGAAATGAAACCTACTTCTTTACAAATCTTGATATAGAAATAAGTCGTGAAACATGTTTTAGTATAAAATGTTGTATTTTTGTATTCTGTGATTCCAAGATATTGGGTTTGCTTGGTCACAAAAAGAGGGTAAGGAAACAAAAAGTCTTATGCAAGTGAGAAAGAAAATGATGTCAGTATAAATTGGAATAATTTGTAAACTTTTATTTCTTGAGGAATAAGTCGGGGGTGGTTTGATGAATACATAATCATCTCTTTTATTGCATCATTTAAGATCATTTTTCATAACTGTTGATTGTCTAATTCTCAATTTTAGAGTTATATACAATAAATTACCTTTGACTTCTTAATTCTAGTTTTTTATTGGTTTTTCTTGATTTGTGTAGGTTTTATTCTCACTTAGCTAATTCAGCTCCAAAGTCCAAAATATACAAAACTCTACCAAAAGAAGCAGAATATCTGGGAACCTTGAGACAGAACTTTAGACTTCCAGAAGTCGTATTAGATCAACTCACCCCCTTCGGTCAATCAACTCATCAGCAGAATCAGAAGGAGCCGCAAACACCAACCAATCAACTAGCCATTTAGTTGATCAACTCCCCTATTTAGGAAGGCATGTGCATCCAGCCAAACCAGTTGACCCATGGTTAAATATATTGACTAGAGATTCCTTGAAAATGAAGCATCTGCCTATCTAGTTGACCAATTGGAACCCAATTGATCAATGATCTCCACTTAGAAATCACACAATCATTAACCCAGTCGAGCGACCGATCATCTAGATGATTGACTTGGCACATCAAATCCAGTAACATTCCACCCACCGCCAAGGTTGTTGTCAAGGTTTCTTCAGGCACTTCCCCTTCTATATAAGGAGTGGGGGACTAGTAAACAAATCATCAATCCCCATATGGTCTCAAAACTCCATACAAGAGAACTAGAGCAAGGAACAGGAGAGTCAAGTCACATTCTTCCTCTGGAGTTTGTAATGTGTTGCCTTGAAACATGATTTTTCTCTTCCCTTTTTTTCTTATTTCTATGAGAGATATGGAGTAGTCCTGCTATTATTGGGACATGGGGAATAGCCCCATGAGCCTGTAGTTTTTCTTTCTTAATTGTGAAACATTTAAATAATAAAATATGTGTCTTCACTCATTTAAAAACATGATTAACAAATTTATTCCTCATTCTTCTTAATAGTTAAGGTCCATAATGATTATATATTGAAGTTATGGACCACATCTTCAAACACAACACGCAAGTTCCTTAATGAGATCCCATACGGGAACTTGTTGGATGATTTAACTATGACCTCCAAACCCCATGATCATCTAGTTCGTAGGGTAGCTTGATCTATGAGATTTTCTTCTAAAAGGAACATAGCTACATAATCCTAATCTATTTAATCATTTAAAAAGGAATGATATATGGAATGGGAGTTGTCTCGATGTGTCTTTTATAGTGATTAGGATTGAAGGCTTATATAAAAAAAGGATTTGTCCACAAATCACATAAATGTTATTTTGTTAAATACTACTCTTATCCAAATCTCACAACAAAGTTGTTTGTTGATCTGGATAATTGTATTCTTGATGAGGAGCTTAGTTCCAAAGGAGTTAGTGGGAGTAAAAGTAGAACTCAAAATGTTCGAGACAAACCACAAAACATTAAACCTAAAGAGGTACAATGGGAACAATGAGAATGCACAAAGTGTCATGAAATCTCAAGTTCCTTATGTAACACATTGCCTTATAGTTGTAGTAGAACATGCCTTGAGTTTGAAAGATTATGACATATTATAACTCAAAAAGGTGATGGGTTGATGAGTCAACAACCTACCTAGAAGCTATTGAGGGACTAGATTCTAGGAAATGGCTTGAGGTCACAAGACCCAACACGGACTCCATGCCAACCAACAAGGTATAACCTTGGTGGATCCACCTGTAGGGGTGAAACCCATAGGGTGCATTTGGGTCTTTGTAAGAAGATGAACATGGAAGGGTAAATCGGTCAAAATGACTTTCAAACTAGTTCAAGGTGTTGAATATGATGAAGTATTTCACCGGTTACCATGGTTAAATCCATTTGGATCATGCTTGTTGTTGCAACTTGATATGACAATGAGATTTGGCATATGGATATTAAAAATTGCATTCTTTAATTGAAATAATTATGAGGATGTGTACGTGACACAGCCTAAAGGTTTATTAATGCAATAATGCAAATAAAGTCTATAAACTACAAAGTTCAATCTATGGATTGAAGAAATCATCTCAGAGCTGGAATCTTCTATTTGACAAGACAGTCAAAGGGTCTGACTTTAGTCAGAATGATCATAGAATCTATGCTTAAAAAAGATTTCATGGGAGCATATTAATATTCTACATGATGATGGGGAATAATGTCCTTATCCTGCATATTTTAAACCCTAGCAAGGAAAGTACCTTTTACATGAAGGGTTAGAAGTATGCATCCTATGTGATAGGGATCGAGGTCTATAGAGATAGATCTAGAAAGATTCTTAACCCAAGAAAGAGCATATACATTGGCAAGATGGTGAAAGGTTCAGCAGTATGACTCAATGACAGAAAATTTGTCCATGTTCCATGGAGTCAGTCTCTTAGAAGCCTAGTGTCCTAATTCTTATGAAGAATAGGAACACATGGATAGATGTCATATGTATTCGCAATGGGATCTATCTTGAATACAATGTTATGTACTTATCATGTTATCTCATATATATAGGACATGATGAGAAGATATCCAGTTATCTCATATGTATTGGGCATGACGAGTGGATATCTAGTCATTTCATATGTATTACACATGATGAGAGTACATATATACCTACCTAGAAATCTTGTATGTATTGGACATGACAAGAAGGTATATGTTAGATGTTAGTGAGAGTCACTAGACTAACATAAATAACATCCTTAGGTACTTGTAAAGCACTAAAAGGATCAGTTCCTTGGTTATGATAATAAGGGAGAGTTGGGTGTAAAGGGTTACACCCATGTAAGCTTTTGAACTGACAAAATGATCGCAATCTATGTTTGGCCTTAATCAAAAACTATAAGTTGTAAAAGGTTTCAAGCTAATGATAGTTGTCTATATCTACAACAAAAGATTAATATGTCTAGGTTATGAGAATAGTGGAGGATATTGTATGAAGTTTGTATGGGTGAACTTATAAGAGGTCCCAACCATTGATGACACAGTAGAAATATTTATGATAACAATGGAGCTACTGGTTAGGCTGGGAATCTCAGATAGCATACCATATCACTTCCATCTTATACGATCAATCGTAAAGCAAAGAGATGTGAAATATGCAATATACCACATGAAGCAAACATTGTTAGACCCGCAATAAAAGCACTTGCGCATCAGAAACATGATGGAAATGTTAAAATATAACTTGGAATATCATTTGTGTGTGATTGGCTCTAAGTACAAGTGTGAGTCTATTGGTATGTATGCCAAGAGAGACAATCATACAATGATTGGATGAGGCATGAGATACATGATTTGATAATAATAAAGGTAATTTCGTCTATTATGGTTGTCTCAATCATGATATTATGACACTGACATAAGTAGATGTCTAAAGAATGATGTTACTCGATGGTATATGTCTACAGGTTGAGGACCTGAACAATGACATTATATGTATGCTAAGAGTACATACATTCTTGTTATATCCCTAGTCAGATATTATTGTGGAAGAAAAATAGACAATAGTAATACATAAGACTAAGTGTGTGTTCAATGATGACAGAGTCTCATTAGTCGTGATATGTGATATCAAGTCAAGCACAGAGGTACATGTTAGAGAAGAGTGTATCAGACAGATCCACCATGAGAGTGATACATGGAGACCATGGAATGGTAGTCAGAATCAGTTCTCATAGTGATAGTGGTGATTGTGGTTGTTAGACTTGAAGTCCCTACACTCATCACATGTTGTTGGGTATACTTTGACATCATTTAATGTAATCCTAAAATACAGGTTGCCATAAAGGTGATGATTGGTAGCTTTAACACATGGGGACTGACTATGAGTTATGTAGATGGGATTTGTCCCTCCTATAGGATTTGATATCCAAGGCCTCTTTATAAGCGAGATTGAGAAATGTACGGTCATACTATAGTGTTTCAATTTGTGATATGTGAACTCATATGCATCTCATACAGTCCGCTCTAGTTCAAGGAACATAGATTGAACATTAAGAGGATGATGATTCCATGCCTTCAGTTCAATCTGGATATCAAAGACAAAGGAACTATACGATCACTATAACATTGATCACGGATTATAGGTTGAAGTTGTTATCCCACTTTTTGAATTACATGGGTAGCAATGTTGTGTGACTAGGCACCGCTCTTTTCTTGTGATGTCATAATTGGTTATGGACATTCACTACTAATGTAATTTTGGACCTATAGGGTCACATGCATTAGATACAGTTGGATTAAAGGAGTATATTCATGAGAGATTTTTGATTTGATTACTAAAGGTGTTTAGGTAATCAATTAAATAATATATTGACTGACTGGACTCAAAATCATCAAGTTCAAGTGTTGGACTGATCGTTTGGAGTGTCAAGTTGATTAGAAACTGAGTTAGCTAAGTTTTTCTAGAATTGGGGCACGAGATGATAGGATCATGTGACAGAGATGACCAGTTTGTGGTCATGAGATGACCAGCTCATGTACACAAGATGATCAGTTCGTGTTCATGAGATGATCGGATCAGTTGAGTGAGATGCTCAGTTCGTGGGGAAATTTGATTGTGTCAAGGATTAGTGTTGAAGTCATGTTGTGCATTAGTTGGATTCAAATTGCCAATTTGATTCATAATAGGAAACTACACTAGACAACCATATTTATATGCAAGACAATTGTCTCTCTTACGAGATGACCATTTCATAGTGTGAGATGACTGTCTCAGAGTTGGCAGGTTCTAGAACATTCATAATTTTGAACCCTTCTACTTCCACACTGATCAGGAACCCTGACCCTGGCCTCTACTATTAAGAGATGGATACTAGGGGCTTCCAAAGACAAATTGAGAATCATTTTCTCTAAAAATTATTATCCTCTCTAGTTGTGGTAACCAATAGAGAGCCTAAGCAAGTCCTACCCATTAAAGGAAGGGATAGAAAGGGAGAGAACAATTGGGGATCATTTGTAGGAGAGCATGTTGGTGATTAGTACACTGACAGAAGGAGACAACTCCTTCCTATTGGTTCTGGTATCACAACATGGAGTTCCTGATGGTCTGTGTGGACTACTCTAGAGGTGGGAGGCCATTGTCTATCACTTGGAGGACACTGTCAATAGTCATCCATGGAGGAGGACATTCTTGATGATTGTTTGAGTGTTGTTGATGTTGAAGGAGTGTGTTGTTGTCTGTGGTGAAGACCAAGAGCTGTATAGACACTGTCTAAGAGAAACTAGGAGTCACTTGTGCATCTATTATTGTAAGGGTTATGTCATTAGACTTGCTCCAAGATCAGGTATAACCTTGCAATCTTTCCTTCCTAAATACATTGTTGTTAATGCGATCTTGTTGTTCTTGGGAAACAGGTAATTAAAATTTTGTTTCAACTACCTATATCTATTCTTGATTTTGATCTCCTCTTATTAAATGATAATAGGTGAGTATTTCATAGTTGTATGTCCTGATCTTTGTTAGCAAGTGTGGTGGCACATATGGGTATGTAATGTTCTCCTATATTTTAGCTTTTTTAGCCTTCCTCTTGCAGTTGTCGGATGGTGGATCCCCTTCTTTACTAGTCCTCCTCCCTTTTCAACTTGGTTCAAGTAGTTAACCTTGATGGAATTTACATACTCATTGAGGTTCATCTCAGTGTTGCTAGGAATTCCCCCTTCATTTATTTTGATCCCACTAATGGTTTAAGCTATCTACCAAATTTTATGTTCAAGCCCTTTGATTGAGACTGCTTGATTCTGCATAAGAGTAGGGGACTCATTCATGAACTTATAAAGAATGCCTTCACTATTTTGGTGTGGACGAGTTATAAAAATCACACACCATCAATTGGTGCATACAATTGATATTAATTGCATACAACTATATGGTGAGATTTTCAATCTTTGAATTGAGAGTTGAAATGGATTCAGTGTCATTGCTACTTCTTCCAAGATGCATGACCCTAGCAAGTTGATTCATTGACCTAATTTCTATTGAAGGGTTACCTTCATTTCCTTCACTTGTATTTTTTATTAAAATTTCCCTCAGCGTTTGAGATAGATGAAAGAGATCTTCTTTAGTATCTCATTGGTATTGCTTGGAGGAAAGAACTTTTGTAAAAAAAAGTGTTAGTTAGGCATTCTAGGTCAAAAAATAACCTTTCTCCATTTCATGGAATCCACTATTTGGCTCGACCTTGTAGTGTAAATTTGAAGAGGCATAATCACCAACCATCATCTATCATCCCATTGATCTTCACATTGTCGCATAGATCAATGAAGTTCTCCACATCAAGATTCGTATGTTTGTTGGTCAAACCTTCAATTTAGTTCAGCTACATGATTCCAATTAATCTTGTGCCTAATATGAAGAAATCAACATCCATATGTGGTCTCACTATTTTTGAATTAGACACCTCAATAGGATGAAGTGAGGTGTAGTCCACCAATGTTTTCTAGATGGCATACTTGTTGAAGAAATGGCACTTGCTTTGGATTTCTTTTACTTTTCTCTCCTTGTCTGTGGTCACCTATTATTTAACTCGACCTAAAAGTTTTCAATAATATCTACAAAAGAGTCCCAACTAGAATAAGTGTGAACCATGCATGGTTCCTACTTAAAAATAAAAGAGTTTAGTTCTACAAGATATAAACACAAGAATTAAATGCATGTAGAAAATTGCTCCTACAAAATGAAATAGTAAACTAAAATATAATATGTCTTAATTTTGCAAAATAAAATGGCTACCTGGAAAAGGAACAAAAACTTGACGCCTTCCCTATAAAAGGTGTGCATTCAACCAATAATAAAAATCAAAATTACACACACTTGAAGCCCATGAATGGACTGGTCAACGGTAGTATAGTTTAAGGTCATCTTCATAGAAATCCAACACAATTCAACTCTTATTGAATCAAATTAACCATGTAATTGAATGAAGAAAGATTACTGATTTGGTTAGATCCTAAATTGAATAAGTAAGCTTTGTCATGAAATCAAAGTAAATGCATTCGGTTCCATAAAACCTATCAATTGTATGATGAACATTCATACCAAAAAGAAATTTCTTCTTCAACTACATTACAATTAGTGACTTCTTCCTATAGACTTCCTTGGTCGCTAGATCACTGTGTAGTAGTATTGACAGTAAAAAATGAAGTGGAACAACTTTTTTCCCATGAATCATTCAAGCAGGATTTATCTAATGCAACAAAACTAGATTAGGTTTTGCAAGTTTATACCTTATTGTGGAAGATGTTCCAATGATTAAACATGTACTACTTGGTGTAGATATAGACCCTCCATCTACACCACACTGGAATTATTCTAGATCAGCAATCAGAAGTCCTTTTCAGTGTTTCTGGTACTCTAAGGGTTTCCTCAGGATGCATGTAGAAATCTATTTTTGATGGCTAATTGTAATGATCTATCAGTAATTTCTAGTGATGGACCATGGGAATATGTCGACGACTTGAGAACATACCAAGGTCATAGAGATGGCTCTATTAACCCCAAATCTATCCCTAAAGTCCATTGTAATGAACAAATTGTTCTACAGTGCCAATGTGTGGTAGATCACATGATTATGCCAAAAAGATGCTCTGCCTTGATTTGCATGCTCGAGGTGGTGGATCACATGAACAAATTCAGAAGACCATCATCGATTTGCATTCTTGGAAATTTAACTCATCCTTCTATCTAGGCCTATGTCAGATTGTGCATTCCACTGCCAACTTGATTTGTTTGTTGTCAATGAAGAACTTCACCCAAAAATAATTCACGATGGGAACTCATCTCCATGGTATCCACACAAGTGCTTGAAGATGACCGGAGTTGCTAGTCTCCTCTCCTTCTTTCTAACTCTAACTTGTTCTTAGGGTTTCTCAAACCTTACAGGCAACCATAGTATCCTCAAATTTGGTGAATCTTTATATAATTGAAATATGATATAACAGGATAGTTTCTAAGAGAAAATAAGATATGTGGTGTTTTAGATAATTAATGGAGTAATTGTCTAACCCATATTGGCAACACAAGTATTGAGACATCAAATAAGAATAACTCGGTCTAACTTTTGGTATACTCAAAGATAATGACAAAACTAATATTATCCTAGAATTTAAGAGAGAAAAGGACATCCCATATGGTGTGGGTAATTAATTTAAGGATATACTAAAAGAGAAAATTTTGTTCATGAAAGTTATCCCAATGAATCCCAAAAATTAGAAATAATTTGGGAAAGATATTAATGATTTTACCTTAATATTTCATAATAAAAAAGCTCCTACTGGCCTGTGGAAATCTATGAAGACAGAGGGACCTAGAAGTAATCATTATACATGTTTCTTTTTAGAACATGTTAAATATTAACAACTTGGGCGCATCTATTAAAATTAGGTTTTTTGTTGACCCTTAGATGTCCATCATACGGTCTTTCCTTTATCTTCTACCTCCGATCATATAAGGAAATAAGAAGGGAAACTAATCAAGATCTTCCCTATTGATTTGCCTTATCTATCACAAATAAGACTTAATAAAAAAACTTAAGGGTGGAATCTGTGACACTCTCTTTTGCACCAAGACTCCTTTCATAGGATAAATAGGCCAATGATGAGGAAGTTACCCTCCACTCTTGTTCCAAATATCTTCATGGGTGGACATAGGTGGGTGCACGGTGAGAGATGTGTAAGGAGGACATTGGAAGTGAAATAGAGTCTGTAGGTAGAGGAATATATCCCTCCAGACCCTATTATGATAATGGGAGGATGATCTATCATATACAATGGAAAAATGTTACTGCAGATTTCTAAGTTACCTGTGTCGAGGACTGGGTTGGGAACTTATCTCCTCATATCTTCTCTGCCTTTTAGGGAACATCTTCAAGTTTGGGATTGCATCCTCAGTCTTTGTGGCACCCTATAAGGGTGACTCATGCACCAGGGTAGAAATCTCCAAGTTCCAATCACCTTATTGGTCGCTCCTCTGGGACCCTAGTCGATTCAATCCATGGCGACTCCACTAACACTGTGAGGGATGAAGAGCATGGGAGAGCCTTAGGGATGTTTCAAGGCACCTTTGTTACCCAAGAATGTCGGTACCCAATAATTCTTCCCTTGCTGACCATACTAGACATGTCGGTGGAGTGCGGTGAAGGAGACAGATGCAGAGCATCCTAATTCTCTTGGCGAGCGAGCGGTTGATTTCCTCCAGGTCTGACTGGTTCATCTAGGATGGAATCAGCCATCTAATGGTTCATAATAGAATCCAATATTGATGGGCCACGTCTCCATTCTTAAAGTGTGGATGTCCCCCAAACGAAGTGGACCAGTCAAAATATGCCACATCACATGAGAAAGGGTATGGTTGTTCACTTGCAAGAGTCATAGAAGCTGCTAGGATGATCAGATTAAGACAAATATATGTTTTTTATCATAAAAATGTGTAGATCATGAATAAAATATATTTGATACCTATTTTGATTCTAGTTCTAAAAGCAGTGCTAATATGTGTCAAAGTGGCAATTAATACATGGAAACCCTAGTTTTGGATAGTAAAGAGTAGAAAACATGAAAAACCTTTTTATATGTGTTATTATATGATCTTGTTGAGTATAATGATAATCAAGATGATGTTGATAATGACTCTATGATAATTAGGTTTTCTATAGTTAATAATCAGATATATGATGAATTAGGTTTTGAAACCAAAGATCATAATGTGAGATAATCTTAATGATCAAATCAAATCTATTTGGCCATAGTGTAAAGATATAATATATCTTATGATTAGGTTTGTGTCTAATGTTTTGTATGTGACAGATTAAGGGTTTGTACTCTTATTCCTTATCTAAATCCAAGACAACCCTAAGCCTTAGATTAGGACCCGAGTAGGGTTTAATCTGAATAATGTGATGGTGACACTTTATGATATACATACATGCATATTAATTGGAGATTACTTGATTTGTCTTTAATTATTCGAATGGATGATATGCTTAAAATACTTGAAGTATGATTGCATGATATGCATGGTTCTACATTGAGGTATGTGGTTGTGATTATGACTACTCGCAATATCGACTGTCGGTGTTTGCCAAGGATTTCTTGAGGATTCATGAAATAAACTATTTGATGTTCATTTACATTATGTTCAATGTTAATGTCACTAACAGTATCACATAAAGTAAGATATTATATTCTGAACCCTAGGATGGCATGTATCAAGGGTGATGCACATGAGCCTGGATCAAATAGGGATCATGCCCAAGATAGCATATCAAATGTGGGTTAGAATATTAGATGAAATTGTCAGTTCTTATTTTCAAGTAATTGATTGATTATATGTTGTTATACTACTTTCACACTTTGGTATGCTCCCACATACACAGTATTGAAATATACTCATCTATATTTTTTCTCATGCCATTTCATGAAAATATAATATATGGAGATATTAAGACATGATGAACTAGATGAAATCACTTGAAGACAATAGAGCTAAGTACAGGAAAATTAGTTAGATACTTCTTCTTATATGTGATAGTCTAATGTTGGAAATTCATGTAACTCCTAAGAGAATCATCATGTAAACGATATTAGTGAATTAATGGAAATTATTTTCTATTATTTTTATATGTTAACATCTGGATCTTGGGAATTCTAGGTAACGGCTCTCAAGTTTAAGGTCCTTTCTTAATTTAGGGGCACTAAAAAGTGAGGTCATTACATTTTCTATCAGAGTCCTCAATTTTTCAAATAATATTTAATTATTTATAATGTCCAGTAATATGTAGAAATATAAGGAAAATAATTTAGAAATGACCCAATGGTGATGGTGTCTAGAAAAGATCATGCATTCGAGGGCTAGAAATATATTCCTCTACACCATTTAAGTTGTTACATGAGGACTCTCCCTTAGCCTATGTGATACTGGCCTGGCCAGAACCTAGGGTTTTCCTGAAGAAATATATCCTCTAAGTCTTCTCATCTCAAATTTCATCCACTTCTCATCATCAAGATTAATAAACCTAAAAAAGATACTTCATCTCTTATCTCAATTTAGGGCTTTTTAGAAGAAGTGGGACCAAGGCATCCTCGATCAATTAATGTACATGTAATGTGGAAATAATGACAAAGTAAAGAAAAATGGGTTTTTCCTAGCAAGGTAAACCCTAGATGGAGCTAGGGATGGTTTAGAAAAACCCTTAGTAGGTCAAGGGACGTAGAAACCCTAAGGAAGGGTGTATTCTCCAACCTAAACCCTAAACCCTAATCATGGGAAATGGGAGTAGTATGGGTGATGTAATAATTGTACCCATATGAATCCTAATTGGGGAAAAGGAGTAAGCAAAAAAATCTATAGGAGTTTAGGTGATACAATATCCCATGCATGCATGAGGAGAGTTCATAATAAACATAAGTAGGAAATGGTTACACAAAGAAGTAGGGTTGGTCTGCTGACCTAGGGTGGGTCAACCCAAGAATGGGAAAAGGACCTATGGGGGAGGCAAAACCCTAAATCATGGGGTCAGGTTGTGGCTAGAGAGCCTAAACTCCTCCTTTGAGTAAAGAAAGCACCCTAGGTTAGTACCTTCCATAGAAGGGTGAGTTCACAAATTAGTTAAAAGTTGAGGTAACCATGAATGTCACCTAAAAGTGTGAAAGCTTGAGTATACAAAATATGAAAGAACATACATTCTTTGAACCCAAGTATGCCATCTCGAAGGGACACAAGTAAAAGTCATGGAGGAAGTAGTTGAAAGTATGTGACCAAGTTGGTAAACAAAGTATGATGTAAAAGTAAGTCATTGCAATGAGATGTGATCAAGCCGGGAAAGGAAGGTCACACATGGGTCAAGTCGGGAAAGGAAGGTATATATAAAAAGAAATTATTGCAATGACTAGTGATCAAGTTGGGGAAAGGAAGGTCACTAACCGAAGAAGCCCTATAGAAAAGTCAATGTAAATAGAAGTCATTGCAATGAAAGGTAATCAATCTGGGAAAGGAAGATAACTCACAGGCAAAGCTTGGAAAGGAAGGTCGATATAAAAGGGAATTTTTCCAATGACTAGTTATTAAGTTGGGAAAGGAAGGTCACTAATAGGACAAGTTGGGAATAAAGTCCATCATGAAAGATGAAGCCCAGAAGGGAAGGTTACCATGGAACCAATGTAGGGAAATAAAGTGAAACATGTATACCCCAAGAGATGAAGGAAACCCAGTTTAAGAATTACCTAAGAAAATAATGTGCTTGAAAATTGTTAAAGTTATGATGTCTCAATAAACCCTAGGCAGGGTAGAGCCTTAAGTCAATCCTAAAGTCAAGTAGGGATGATCAAAGTCACATGATACCATGATGTTGGGAGGTGATAATGCTCTAAGTGCATCACACCACAGGGTTAGGAGATAGCCAACCATGTTACTCGAGATCCATGAGTTGGGAGATTGACCACCTTCACAAGTTCATGAGGCCCAAGGGGGTAAATGTTAGAGGCACTCCAAAAAAAAGGTCCATGAGGCCAATAGGATATCACTCCAAAAGTACCTATACCCTAGAGACCCTAATTAAATTACTAAGGCTAATGAGACACGAACTGTAAAAATAAAAGATATATAAGCCTTGTAATAATGAAAACTTAAATGAGTTTGTACACAAACTTAAGAGTGAGAAAGAAACTTGACTTAATGAAATATACGAATATTGTGGGATTAAAAGTAATCTATGGTTTGGAGTTATTATTGAAGATAATTCAACAAAAATGCAACAATTTAAGATGATGTGTGGATACACCATCTTTGCTCTTAGAATGGGATGAACTTTGTATTTGGGTTGTAGTCAAATGCTTATTTCATCTCATTATTAGTGTGAGAGATTGGTAAACACATATTATGCTTAAAATTGATGTGAGAAGAATGAATATTCTAAGAGAAATTTTATGAAATAATCTAGGTTTCAGGTGTTACGTCACCATTATGTGGATAATAAAGGAATAATAGTATGGAAAAACATAGGTGAAAAGTAATTTCCAACTAATATTGAAATCTCCAGTGCAAGTGTAATAACCAAGTGATGGTATCATTGATGATGTGAATATACCCTGAATTGAAATTTGGTTACCAACCTTCATAATGTGAGGAAGTTGCATATCAATAAAAGTGGGCTACTACCCTAAGGTTTGAAGCTAAGATGAGTTGTCATTCACCTTAACCTTAATGGGTGTGAATTTGGGGACGAAATTCCTTTTAAGTAGGGGAGAATGTAGTATCCATGAGTTTAGTGAATTGTTAGATAATTGGAATATGATATAATGGGCGAGTTTCCAAAAGAAAATAAGATATGTGGTGTTTAAGATAATTACTGGAGTAATTATAACCCAAATTAGCAACACAAGTTTTAAGGCACCAGATAAGAATATCTTCATCTGACTTTTGGTGTACTTGAAGATAATGAAAACATTGAGATTGCCAAGAATTTAAGAGAAAAAGAATTTTCCATGTGGTGTAGGCTATAAATTTAAGGATATACTAAAAGAGAAAGTTTTGTCTATGAAAGTTATCCCAATAAACCCCAAAAATTAGATATAAGTTGGGTTGAGTTTTCCTCAATGTTTTATAATAAAATGATGCTCCTAGTGGCCTATGGAAATTTGTGAAGAGAGGGGGAAATACAAATATTTATTATATGTATTTATTTTTGGAACCTATTAAATGTTACCAATCTTGGGAGCATATGTTAAAATGAGGGATTTTTCATTGACCCTTATATGACCATTAGACGGTCTTTTCTTTATCTTGAACCTCTAACTGTATTAGGAAACAAGAAGGGAAACTAATCAAGATATTCCCTATTGAATTTCCATATCTATCACAAATAAGACTTAACAAAAATTGAAGGGTAAAATCAGTGACCCTCTCGTCTACACCAGGCCCCTTTCATAGGATAAATAGGCCAAGGATGAGGGATCTCTCCTCCACTCTTGTTCCAGATGTCTCCATGGCTTAACACATGTTTGTGTGCAGTGAGAGATGTGTAAGGAGGTCAAAAGAAGTGAAATAGAGTCTGTAGGTAGAGTAATATATCCATCCCAACCCTATGATGATGATGGGAGGATGATCTGCCATATACCATGGTGGAACACTATTGCATATTTTTGATCTATTAGTGTTGAGAACTGGGTTGGGGACTTATCTCCTCACATATTCTCTGCCTTTTGGGCAACATCTTCAAGTTTTTGATTGCTTCCTGAATCTTTTTGACACTCTAGAAGAGTGATTCAAGCACTAGGGTTGAAAACCTTAAGTCTCTATCACCTTGTCGACCTCTCCTCTGGGACCCTCATCATTTTGATCCATGGTGGTTGCACTAAGGCTGCGAGGGATGAGGGAGGATGGGAAAGCCCTAGGGATGGTGTGAGGCACCTTTGTTACTCAAGAGAGATAACACCCATAAATTATTCCCTCACTGATATATTGGAAATGGTGGTGGTGTTTTGCAAAGGAGATAGATACAAAATGAACAATTTCTCTTGGCGAGTGAGTAACTATTTCCCTCAAGTCAGACCGGTTCAATCTAGCAGTTATATCTATTGGCTCATACGAGAAAACCAATGTTGATGGGACATGTCTCCATTCTCATAGCATGTGTGGCCCTGGGATGAAGTGAACTAGTCAAAAATGCCACGTCACTTGAAAAAGGGTATGGTTATTCAGAAAATTTGTGAAATTATATTTTACTTGCAAGAGTCATAAAAGTTTCTAAGACGATCGGATCAAAACAAACCATATATTTTATCAAAAAAATGCATAGATCATCAATAAAATATGTTTGAGACCTAATTCTAATCCAAGTTCCAACAGTAGTGCTAATATGGGTTAAAGTGGTGATTAAAACATGTAAACCCTACTTTTGGATATTAAAGAGTAGAAAATGTTGCAAACCTTTCTTTTGTATTATTATTTGATATTGTAGAGTATAGTGATAATCAAGATGATGATGATAATGATGATATGAAAATTAGGGTTTCTACAGTGAATAAGAATATGCTTGATGAATTAGGGTTTTGAAACAAAAGATCATAACTTTTGACAAATTTAATGGACATAATTAAATCTAGTTGGCCATAATGTAAAGGTATGATGGATCTGATGATTAGGGTTTCACCTAATGTTTAGTATGCGATGTAATAAGGCTTTTTACCCTTATATATTATCCAAACTTGAGACAATTATAAACCCTAGATGAGGACCAGAGTAGGGTTTAATCAAAATGATGTGATGGTGACACTTAGATTATACATACATGCAGATTAAATGTCGATTTATTGGATTCGACTTTTGTTGCTTGAATTGATGACATACTTAAAGTACTTGAAGTATGACTACATGAACCACATGGTTCTACATTGAGGTATGTGGTTACGATTATGACTACTCCCAATATCGACTGTCGGTGTTTGTTAAAGATTTATCATGGATTGATGAAAAAAACTGTTGGATGTTCAGTTACATTTTCTCCAATGCTAATGCCACTTTGAGTATCACATAAAGTAATATGTCATATTGTGAACCCTAGGATGACATATATCAAGGGGTGATCCATACATCCTAGATTGGATAGTGATCACACACAAAATATCATATCAAATATGGGTTACAATATGAGATGAAATTGGCAGTTGCAAGTAGTTGCTTGATTATATGGTGTTATACTACTTGCACACTTTTTCATGCACCCACATACACAGTATATCAATATATTGATATGTGTTTTGTTTCAAACCATTTTAGGTAAATGCAATATATGAAGATATCAATACATGATGAACAAGATGAAATCACTTGAAGACATTAGAGCTAGTAAAGTAGGATTATTTAGATACTTCTTCTCATAATTGACATCTCACATTAAAAATTCACATAACTCCTTAGATGATCATCATGTAAAAAATATTTGTGAATTAATGGAAATTATTTGTTATTATTTATTATTTGTTAAAATCTAGATCTTGGGGATTTTAGGTAATGACTCTCAACTTTAAGGCCCTTATTTAACTAGGGGATGATGAAAAGTGAGGTTGTTACAGCACCAATGAGAAGATATGATTTTATTCCCTTAAGGTCACCTCTCATATCATATATATATAGGAGTGGATAGTTAGGATTTCCTAAACCCTATTTGGCCATGTTGTGAATTCCCTGATTTATAGAAACTTATTTCTTAAGTTTGGGTCCATACTTTATTTCTATCCTTGAAACTTACTTTCATGTCCCTAGATTTATTATAACAATTACAATATGGTGCAATTCATCCTTTATTCAAGCTATCTCTACGTGTGTGACCCTATAGGAACCATACTACATCGACAATGGATTCAATAATCAATATTAAGATCCATAAGAAATGAGTGATGTCTAGCTACATATAATTGCTATCCAAGTAGTAGGATTACTCAGAAAAGACTAAACCAACAACCATGAGTTTAGCCATGTTTTAAATAATCCTTTTGTCATAGATTTCCATATTCAACTACAAGCATGGATACATCATCCTTGTTATGTTCAATATTAGTGCATTGGTCTCTAAGTAGACTAGAAAGATACCAATGAGCTCTATACCATATACAAACTAAGAATGATATGTTCACTTATCAAGAGGCCCTAGATATTTCTCCCACTATATGGGAGGGACAAATTCCTTCTCCATCACTCACACTATGTAGTATGATTATCATCACACCCAATCACTACCTTTATGGAAACCTTCTTCAAGATCATGTTGGACAATGTCAACGCTTGACAATTATCATGTCATCATTGTAGTAATTCCATGTCGAAGGACCACAACACTACTAGAACATTTGGGAGTTGATTATTACTATCATATAATGGTCCATGAAATAATCGTGTTCTCTAAAAAGGACCTATTTGTCTAACTTGGCACCCAATACCTATGATTCATGAGGCATGGTCACCAGTCACCACATATACTAGTATCACATGCATTATTGTTGTCCAACCCACAATAATGCTTGACTAGGGACATTTAAGAATATTTTTATTAGCATCTATTAGGATCTCATGTTCAATTCACATACTTGAAGTCCCATGGCTTTCCACTAATTATTCTAAGGATATTTCTTATGTACATTGATTTCATAGTAATTAAATGTGTATCATTAAATTTGAAATTTCCCCTATTAGTTCAATAAAAAGTACTAAATATATCAATAGCCATCATCTAATGATATGCTTGTAGAGCATATACACCAATAGTCTCCCACTTGCACTAAATCCAATCACTCATGTATCTTATACCAAGTGATATAGCATGACCATCATACTTCTATTGTGACAATGCCTAGTCAAGGGATCAACAAACTTGATCTCTATTAGTATCATTTAAATATTACCATCTCCTCATTGAATAATTTTTTTTGTATGATAGGGAAGCATCAAATAATAGGTTTGGAACATGTATGACATTTGGGTTCCTTGTCCATAGATAGCCCCATTGTTGTCACCATAAGAAGCACTACACCATAAATTCTAGGAACAACTATAAGTTCATAAAATGAACTTATTGATCCATACAACTTCCTTTGTAGCATCTAATGCAACATCATATTCAGTTCCCATTTTAAAATTGGTCATTGTCTCTAGCTTGAAACACTTCCAAATGACAATACCACAATTAAGGAAAATCATAGAACCATATTGTGATCAATTATCATCCATGTGGGTTTAGAATATTTAATTTTAAAGAGATAATGATCAACATGAAGAGCTGAGGAAGAATTGGTTGTAATGAGTTACAAAAAAATTCGAATTTATGTTATCAAGAAATAGAATATTTATTTTGATTTGTAACATGTACAACCAATTCTTACTCACCTCTTCATACTATGTTATTCTTTAGTAGTTTATTTTTTTCTATTTTGTAATTTTAGTGACCTTCACTCAAGTCTACTTTGACATGGCCATCATTCTCAAGACACATGAGACGTCTATACATGTACATAACATTTCATGATATGAGATATCCAATTTTTAGGGCATATGCAATCTTCAATTATGTGGTCTCTTTCTTCCAAAGATTTGGTATGATTGGCCATAGATATACTTACCCCATGACACATTAGTAAGTTACCTTTCTTACACTCTTACATGCCATACCTTTTCAGCACTTTGTCAATTTCTTTATTTTTAATTGACTGGAGAAGCTTTTTGTAAATATTTTATAGATAATAATACCTACAACATAGGTGGTTTATCCTAAGTCTTTCATTCACAAACGTTCTCCTAACCACATATTTACCTTTTATAGAGTTCGAGTAGCATTTCCCATGTGTAATATATCATCCACATGAAATATGACGAATACTAAAATTCTCCCACTAACCTTCCCATAAACACAAGGTTCATCTCCATTCTTTATGAATCCAAATTCTTTGACTGATTCATCAAAGTGAAGATCCCAGCTTCAGGATGCTTTCTTCAATCAATAGATTGACCTTTATAGCTTACATACCTTTCCAACATCCCTTGGATATTCAAAACCTATAGGTTGTTTCATATACACATCCTCAAGAAGATTCTCAATGAGGAATTAGGTTTTGACATCCATTTTCCACATATCATAGTCATGGTATGCTACAATGGCAAGCATGATCCTAATGTACTTGACCATGGTGACTGATGAGATAGTTTCATCATAGTCAACACCTTGAAATTGTTTGAAACATTAAGACACTAGTCTCCTTTTATAGGTATAGAGATTTCTATCTGTGTCAGTCCTCTTCTTGAAAACCCATTTGCACCTAATGGATTTTACCCCTTCTGGTGGTTCCACTAAGGTCCATACCTTGTTCGTATACATGGAGTTCGTTTTGGATCTCATGGCCTCAAGCAATTTACCATATTTTGGTCCCTCTTTGTAGGTGTTGGTTTATCAAAATCCATGACCAACACCTCAAGTCATGAGAATAATCTCTCTCACTCATGGTGAGTCCTACTAGATCTACAAGGTTCATGTGTTTTTAGGGGGCAGTTGTGCCACAACAACTTGCGATGCCTCCTCATGTCCCTCTTTAGGTTCATTGTCATTTTGGGAATCTCACATTTCTTCGAGTTATGTTTTCTTCCCACTAGTATATCTAGATATGAACTCCTTCTATAATAAGATATGAGGTCTAGAAACAAACACTTTGTTTTGTGAAGGAATATAGAAATAGTATCCTTTATTTTCCTTAGGATACCCAAAAAAATTACACTTGTTATATTTGGGTCCCAATTTCTTAGGAGTTGAGTGGTTCACATAAGATCCACAACCCCAAACCTTCATGAAATACATGATGTGGTGCTTTTCAGTTCATATCTCATATGGTATCTTTTGAACCTATTTAGAAGAAATGCAAATAGTATAAATGCAATAGTTTCTAGATCGTGTCTCTAGAAGGAATTAGGAAGTCTGTCTTGGCTCATCATGGACCACACCATGTCCAACAATGCGTCATTCCTTCTCTTTGAGACACATTATGCTCTAGAGTTCCAGGTTGAGTTAATTATGATACAATATACACTTTCTTAAGAAGGCCTTCAAACTCTTGGTTCAAATGTTCGCCACCTAGTTCAGATCAAAGCATCTTAATTTTCTTGCCTAGTTGGTTATCTACTTCATTATTGAAGACTTTGAACTTCTCAATGGTTTCTCATTTTTATATTATAGAAATTCACATCCACTAGATCCATCAATTAATGAGATGAAGTAGTTGAACCATCCTTTAGTTATTTAACTAAAAGAACTAGATACATATATGTGTATGAGTTCCAAAAGTTCATATGCCCTCTCATTTCTTCTAGTAAGAGGCAAATTTTTCATCTTGTCCAAAAAGCATGATTTGCATGTCTCTTAAGATCAAATGATTTTAACTATCCATCCATATGGAGTTTCGATATGTGTTTCACATATGTATGGATCAATCGGCATGCTAAAGGTAATTCATGTTTAATTCATGTAGTTTAAGCCATGTGGTATTTATGTAAATACATGTGTCTTAGGATCCAATATCATAAGACAAAAGGAAATGGCATATAGGAAGTGATCCAAGTAAATTAAAAAATAATTATCCTTTAGAAGAAATGAAACACACTCTCTTGTCAAATAAGAACTTAATGGCTTAGAAATTCTACAATTTTATTATAGTCCCCAATTTTTATAGATATCGGGAAATGCCATATAGGAAAATTAAACAATAATCATTCTTCCACAACCAATGAATAACTCTTTCTTGTCCAAATGAAAACTTAATGGCATATGAGTAATAGCAATTTTCTAATTCTATTACATTCCCAATTTGCAATGATAAAATGTGTGTCCCTATGGTAGGAACAGAAACTCCATCCATACTTGCCACTTTATGTCACACATATTCCTTCTTTAAGGATATACTCCTCTTATTATCTTACATTAATGTAAGACTCTCATGTTGTATCCAATACACATGCTTAATAAGAGGCTAAATGTATCACAATGAGGTACCAACCTGAGGTGAAGAACTATGTCTCCTTGTACGTCTCAATTCCTCTAGGTAGATGGGTAACATCCAATGTAACATTGATGAAGTTTCATTGGGTGTCCATAGTTTCCTTTACCTAACTTACAAAAGGATTGGACTTGAATTTGACTTATATCCCATCTTAGTCTTATCCTTGCAGGTTATACCAAAAATTCAGAATTTGAACTTCATAATAAAGGATGGGAACAACCTTTAAGTGTTGGTTTTAGTTGTTCATAACATCATGAGACATGTCTATAGCTATCTAACCACATAATTTATAATGATTGTCATATATGGTATTTTAAACATTTGCATATTCAAGTATATGGTCAACTTTTTTCCAAGGAAAGTCACATACTCTCTAGGTCCTCCATCTACTCATTTTTTTTAGTATATATGGATCTAATAGAGCAGCATCATAAGGGAAATACATTTCAATACATCAAGCTTCAAAACATTTCTCAAGTTCATGAAATACTCCAAGAAATTTGTCTGATTAAGTAGGTATTCTTAAGGACTAATCCCATTGACAAGTGGTTCATGTTTTCTTTCTATGATATTACAAGGATTTGACCTTTGATTTGAAAACATTATTATTTAATTAGGCCTTTAATTAAATATTTACTCCCATTATTCTTTTCCACTAATGGCCCTCACTGTTAATCTGTAAAGTTACAGCAAATGACTTTTTAGTGGGCCAAGGTCCATATTTCATTGAGTCATTAGTCAACTTTGGTTGAATGCTTACAACTCAATTATTTAGGTAGGGAACTTTTGCCAATTACATCACATGAAATCTTTGAATATATGGGGAACAACCATTATAAAATTCCATCATATGGAACACCAATCTACATGCATCTTGGTGTTGAATCCTATTAAGATTACCTAGTTAATCCAACCCCAACCACCAATACTGATAAGACCATCTACCCTACTTTGGCATACCTACATGTTTACTGCACACCTCACCAAGATGGAAAATGGACCTCACTTTGGTGAGCCCACATAAAATGATGAATTCCTTATTACATATCAAATATTGGAATGTATTGTAGGCATAATATCTAATGAGGGATTTCTTATAATACGCATATATATCCAATCACCACATATTTATATATTATAGATCATATATATAAAGATACATCACAAACATAAAACTAAAATGAAATGACTATGACCTCCTAGTACAATCATTCCAAGCTAATGTAGATTAAGGTCATTTAAGGTTTCCTACATCACATGTAAAAATAAAAGATAGTAAACCATGATGCTTGGATTTTTCAATCATGGGTGTCTACCATGGATGATCTATGATTGATTATTGTTTTGCATTCAACCTTTTTTCATGTCCCATGTTGGATATTCTATATCCTATACTATCCTAAAACTATTACCTTGTATGTAAGGAAAATTGTGAGTAGCATTCAAGGGTAATAAGGTGAGAAGCCATACATATGGAGTCAATAGTTAAAGTATGTCATGCAAATCATATTAAAACACACAAACAATCAACTACAAGTAATAAAAGAAAGCACAATTAGGGTTTGTCCATAATCATGCATCACACGCCAAACAAAATTACTTTAAGACATCAATTTGGATTTTCATATATATATATATATATATATATATATATATATATTATCATATCATATTATGATCATGGTGATATTAATCAATACATTCCCATTAACCGAATTTTCACATTAATAAATTCCATCATATGAATCATGCGCACTATTTTCATCCAATGACAAAACTAAATTCATAATTGAAAAATCTGGTAAAGAGCATTAGGAGTATCTCTAATACTTCTGTAGGAACATAAGGAGAAGAAAATGCAATGGAATAAAAAATTTCCTGAGAATCATGTGAGAAGGATCCATATAATTCAACAAAACTAGATTAGGGTTTACAAATTTATACCTTATGATGGAAGATGTTCCAGCAATTCAACTTGTACTTCTTATTGTTGATCTAGACCCTCCAATCTATGCATCACATGAATTTCTCCATATCAACAATCAAAATTTCTTTCTAGCTTTCATGTCACGCTAAATAATCTCCTCAAGATGCATGAATAAATATATTTTTTAGTGGTTAATCATTGTGATCCTCTGGTGACTGCCAGTTATGGAACATGGAATCTGTCTATGACCTGCACATATATCAAGGTCATAGAGATAGATATTTTGACCTTATATCTGACCCTAAAGTCCCATTTAGAAGATCAAACAGTTCTATCATGCAAGTGTGTCGTGGATCAAATTTGTTGACCCCATATCTGACCCTAAAGTCCACTCTAGAGGATCACATCATTCCATCATGCAAGTGTGTGGTGGATTGCATTGTTTTTCTAGGAAGATTATCTACCTCAATTTGTTTGGATGAGGTAGTAGATCATAGGAATATGTTGTGGGGGCTTATTATCAATTTGTGTGCCTTACAGATGGCCTTGTTCTGCCATCCAGGCCTGTGGCGGATTGTGTCATTCTACAATCACCTTGATTTGTGTTCCATCAATGAAGATCCTTTCCCAAAATGAATTCATTGTGAAAATTCACCTCCACGATATCCACACAAGTTCTCAAAGATGGGAGAAGCTTCTAGTATCTGCCTCTCCCTCATTATCTCTCTAAATTGTTCTTAGGGTTTTTCAAATCTTGTAGGAAACAATGAGAAGATCTAGTGTGTGCCCCGAAGGCCTCCTCTTATATTATATATATAGGAGTTGATAGTCATGGTTTCTTTAACCTTGTTTGGCTAAGTTGTGGACTCCATGACTTATGGTAACTTCTTTCTTAATTGTGGGTCCATATTTTATTTAGGTCCACAAAATGTTTGTTTAGGTCCTTATATTTGTGATAACAATTATAGTAAGGTCAAATTCAACTTTTCTTCAAGCTTTCTCCATGTGTGTGACCCTATAGGCACCATACTACATTGGCATTGGATTTACTAATCAATATTAAGATCCATAAGAAATGAGATATGTCAATATACATATCATTTCAGCCCAAGAAGTAGAATTAGTGTGATAAGACTAAACCAACAATGACTAGTGTTATCATGCTGTACAATCCTTTTGTCACATATATCTAGATTGAACAAAATACATGGACACATCATCCTCGTTACATTCAATCTAAGTTCCTTGATCTCTAAGTAGACTACCAAAATAAATATGTGCTCAATGTCATGCACCACCTCACATGAGCATGGCCATGTGTTTCTCTAGTCTCACTTATCAGGAGGCTTGGATATCGCTCCCATTATGTGGGAGGGAAAAATTCCTTCTACATCACTCACAATGTGCTACATGATTCTCACCATATCCAATCACTACCTTTATGGCAAACTTCTTTATGATCATGTTGGGTAGTTTCAAAGCATGATGATTGTCATGTCACCATTGTAATGATCTGGGTTGAAGGACCACAAAACCACTTTAACATTTGAGATTTGATTATGACTATCATGTAATTGTCCATGAATTAATCTCAAGGCAGGACTGTCCAGTAGCCTTGTTCTCTAACATGTACCTATGTGTCTGACTTGTATTATAACCCATGAGACATTGTCATCAGTCCACATATTCTAGTCTCACATGCATTATTGTTGTCCAATCCAAAATAATACTAGATGGACATTTAATAAATTTTGTTGTCAGAATCTCATGTTCAATCCACATTCTTGAAATCCCATGGCTTTGGAACAATTATTCTAAGGACATTTATTATGTAAACTAATTTTATAGTAACTAAATGTGCATCAATAAATTGGAAGTTCCTTTATTTATCAAATTAAAAGTATGTCCATATAGATGTCTTGTAACAATTGTCTTCTAGGGCATATGCATAAACCGATTGTCTTCCAACTAACAACCACAATACTCCTTTACTTGTAGAAGGAAACACAGCATGCAGGAATTCCTATTCACTTCCATGTGATAGGAATTAGATCTCTAATTACACACCACTAAATTTGTATCACATCTAGGTATGTTAGATATGGGGAAGTAGGAAATGTTAGTCATCGATTTCCATAAATGATTAACAATAAGTAGAGAAATAAGAAGGAAATTCATAATATAAATTAAAATGTTCATCACATGACAATTAGGTGAAAAGTAGTGCCAAATAAAAATAAAACAACTCCATAATCATGACTAAGATAGAAACAAGGTTGTATACCACTAATTCATCAAGTTCATGTACTAAATGAAGAAAACCAAGGAACAAGAGAAGGAGAAATGAGATATAAAATGTAGAGGAGGGATCATGGACTTTGAATCTGGAGTTGGAGCTTGTCAAGCTTGGAGAGAAAGAAATATAGTTTCCTAACATTATTCTTCTTCCTTTCAACCTCTTCTAGATGGATTCACCCTATGAGGAACCCTTTTCTCATTTGCCAAAGTTGGAATGAGAACAAATGATATATATCTCTCCTCAATTTCTCTCTCAAACTATTTTTTAAAAATCATCAAAACACAATGTGTTGGAGATGGTACACATCGTGTCATTATTTCTTGGACGGCATGTTGATAGATTCATGATGTGTCAACACTCATGCTAAGGGGTTGTTTATGAGATTGCACATTGTGGCATTGACCGGACAAGTTGTTCATGACTATGGTAATTTTGGTTGCGACTAGTGATGTTGTGCATTTCATGCTCAAGTATAACATTTCATGCTCTGTATAGATGAAGATGCCATCAATTAATTATTTTGGGCACAATGTGCAGTTGGGAGAGCATGTTGTGTTCAATGCTAGAAAAATTAAGAGCTTGGAGGTGGACATGGGATGCACATTTGGGTGCATGGTGTACATATTTGGAAAAGTTGAATTTTGACTTGGTGGGTCTCTTTCTCAGTGATGAAGGTAGGTTCCATATGAACGAATGGTCATAATTTTTGCATTAAAATACCTTCAATCGGTCAGAATGATAGTTGGATAGTTAATAAATAATATATATCTAATTACATGTCTAAATTATTTCCAAAGAAAGAAATTTATATCATTGGCTATATTGAAATAGAGCATAAAAATTAGTATGAACTATGTTCAACAGTTCTACTTTATCCTAAATTGGTCAAAATACTAGGCACCAACATGGTGTGTTTCTATTTTAGAAACATAAATCATAAAACAGTCAAAATAAGAAACATTAAATAGAGTGATACATTTCAAAAAAATGGATGACACATTTATATTTATCTCTTTTACCCACATTCACTTTTCCCACTTGGTGCATTGGTAGTTATTGGCGATATCTTAATGTTCCATATTCTAAAAATAGCATACAATCTCAAAATAAAGTGTGGTCATACCCTACTTAACTTTTCCTAGTGAATTTCTAGGTCAACTGCAATTTTTGTTTTTTGAATTCACAAAATTTTTTAGTGAGACTTAATATCATATGTGGTATTGGAATTTTTTTCTAATATTCTCATAGAATTTGAGTAGAGTTCAAGTATATTATGTGTTTGTGATATCTGTAGGGCTTGATTGTTGAACTGATAGTGAAATCCATCAATCGAAAGTTTTATTATCAAAAGCCCATAATGGAAAGACAATCTGAATAATGAAAAAAGGTAGTTCCAAATAATATTAAAGAACCACTTGATATGCGTTATAATTTATTACTAACTTTTATAGTTGAGAGGATATACTAGGTTAGAGTTTCAGGGTTTGGGGTCATCAAGGGTTTCTTGGATCTAGGTCTAGATTAGATTTTGGGATTCAAGTATTTGATCAAACTTTTGAGAGAAACCCTTTATAGGCAGTTGTAACCCTAACTTTACCATATTAAACCCTAACTTGCCACTCTAAACATAAAAATAAGGAAATTCATGAAGATTAAATTACAAATCTCTTTTGAACCTACTTTAGATTCTGCAAAACAAAAATAGGGTTTTCCATCCATTAATACTATTTCTTAACTAGAAAATAGGCTTATGCATAAGAATTACTTGAAGGAGAGTAATTTAATAACTTTTTCAATTAGAAACAAAATCATATTCTAAAAATATTTTCATTAAATTTCATGTTATTTTCATAATAAATTTCCTCTATACCTTGATACTATATTATATTATATGAAGAAGTTTATAAAGATATTGCAAATAAACAATATCCAAGACAATTAGTAACTTCCATGATCACATGATGATTTTTTAAATAACTGTTGGTTGGAACTCAAAACTTAGGAAAAAAAATGATTGTCCTTGAACTTTGATGGAATGTATCATGTGGTTGAAGACAAACTTCCAGGTCCCCTTATGGGAGTCTACTTGATGGCTCCCACCCTAAAGAAGAAAGCCATGGAGAGGGGACAATGGCAATGTCTAGGCTACTAGCTTCGGATGGCATATCTAAGGCCAACTCTAGGTTCATCATGGTCTATTGGACTCATCAAATGGAAGATGAGAAAAGGAGATCAGAGGAGGGGGTCAAAAATCTAATATGTGTGTTAATTAACAAGGTATAGATGAATTCGGACTAAAGAAATTCCCTACTTGTGGGGCTTGTAGAAGATTAGGAAGTTCTATAAGAATTCCCTACTTGTGGGGCATGTAGAAGATTAGGAAGTTCTATAAGACACCTTGGAGGGTACTGAACTCCTTACCATGGCATGGGATGAGTGGACACACTAGGTTGGATCCAACATCCTTATCAAGCCATTTGGATATTTATACTCAGATTTGTTACAAATAGCACATATGCAAGGTTGGGAGAGGCTTTCCTATGGAATAAGGAAATCATATACGTGGGAATTGTCTTTAAATGTTGAGACTTATTGGTGCTCAAGCTTGACTTTAATCAAAAACGTGGTCTTGGGGATGCTAGGTCATGTAACACTAGGGAAAATTGGGAGTCACGAAGGTTTTTAAGGGGTACACTGGTGGTGTTTGAGACCTTAAATACATGTGGTATTTAAGAATTTTGTCACTATTTTGAGACATGGGTTTCTATTATGTAATTGATTTCTATGTTTCTGATGGGACATTGTTTCAAGGGTTATAAGGTTCATTAGGGTACATGAGAGGATTAGTGAGGGTTTTTTTCAAGCTATTTAGAGATCTTAGAGATATAGAAAAAAGAGTATAAGAAGCCCTTTTGTTGGGGGGTCTCGTCTATATTCTAAGTGAAGGACTTTGTGTCCTTAAAATCTACCAGGATGCTGAGAATGTGTTTCGGTGGTTGCTTCTTTTACTAACTCAATATTTCTTTTATTTTATTTTATTTAAATTGTATTCAAAAAAAGTAGATCATGTCTTAAGTAGAAACCTGGTTTAGCCCTTACCTAACAATACAAAAAATGTTGGGTCTATAGGAACCATTAACAACACTAAACTTGGCTTACAATTTATTTATACATTACAAATAATATAATTAAACTCTAATTTCTCTCTAATTCATCCATAGATCAAAAATATATGAACAACATATTTAAAATGTGTGTTGGACATTAAATAGGACACTATAGATAGAATTACTAGATTGCATTCCAATGACCAAGCTGCTAACCCAAATCATTCCAATATAAATCTTCTTCAAACTTGTAATCTATTTAGAGCAAATGGTTCATATGTAGGTCCTATAATATATCAAATAGCTATACAATATTTCATATTTCATATTGTAGGCCTAATTCATCATAAGTACATAAAATAAACATATTTAATCTTATGAAACTTAGTTACTACTTTAGACAACATAAATTAATATCACTAAATGCATCCAATTTACTTTAATCATTTCTACCAAATAAATCAAAATCATAACCTCAAAGTTAATTGCATAAGGTATTCAGTAATTTTTATTCTTACATTAGTCAAATCAACTCCGGTTGATTCTTAGTGTCACATTTGTGAACTTTTTTCATTATACATTAAGGTACCAAAGTTTGAGTCCATCACATATATAATGAGTGCATTCACATCGATACCCAATATTTTCAATTCAAATACAATATTTCTACATATACAGGATCTGTTTTATGATGATTTAGAACTCACGTGTTCAGAAATAATGACTACCATCATGATGTGGGGTGTGGTTTAGTCATTAATGAACTAAGGAGATTATTTTAAGGCCCCTGACCTAGCATGGTGTTTGATTGTGTTTTCCTTGCTTAATAATATGTGTGATTAATATAATCTCTTGAGATTCCTTAATAACATGTGCAAGTTTATGTTTTCTGTTTGGTCTTGTTTGGTTGATGTTTCAGCTAGTTATGCTTGTTTTGGACCAAGTATCAGTTTACCCGTATTGAGGGTTAATCTTGCAATTTGTCACATGTAGGTTGTAATTCGTTGCCTTAGCATCATGAGAGATAAGATGATTCTATGGGGTGCCTTGTTTGGGCCTAGATTGATGAGGTAACACATTGAGGTGATATTAGGGTTTGAATGGTTTGTATGGTTTTTTTTAGAGTGTTGATGTCGGTTGTGTGTTGTTCTCTGAGTGTAGAAACCAATGGGCATTGTGCCTTGGGTGTGATTCGACTAAAGCACCTTGTTTTGGATGATTTTCTTCGACCTAGATGCTTTTCCCTTGGCTTTGGTCGCTAGGTTGAGTGGTGTTTTGGTTTTTCAATCGTTTTGGTTGAGCAGCATTGTGTAGTGATGGCTACAATGCCCTCCCCTATCTTTGCTTCTACTGAAGGGGTGTAGTGGACCATAATGGTTTCTACACTTCCTTGTTTTTATAACCATATTTTGCATGTCTTGTGTGAGTGATTGCATGGACGATCCTTTGTGGGACAAGTGTCCTTTTGGTGCTCTTATGTCTTGACACCTCATATATTTACCTCCCTCTTAACCTTGAGTATACAAGCTCTCTCTTCTACATGCAAGCAATCATTAAAGCTCTCTTTTCTCCCTCTCTTATCCTTGTTTTTGGAATTGGATCTTGGTGGATCTAGAGAAGGTTGATCTTGGTGCTTTGGTGGCCAATCACCCTTGCTTGTGGTGATCTTGAGCTTGATCATCTTCTTTGTGGTGATCCTTGGTGATTCTCTTCTTAGTAAGTAGCTCTATCATCATGATCTCGTTTCTTTTTCACCCTACCTTCCTTCTTCCTCTTTTGGAAGTGAGACTATGGTGCAACCATGGTGGCTATTCTTTGAGGATCTTCTATTCACAAGGATCAAAGACTATGGAGTGACCATGGTGGTACCCAAGTGATATGAAGCTTTCTTCGATTTCTCCTTTCTTCTCCTTTGTCCGACCTAGGTTTTTCACCCCCTTTCTTGAGATTTTATTTGACCATGGTGTTCTTCTCTTTTGAAGTGGCCTTGTGGCCATGGCATTTATCCAAATGGGAGTTCTTCTTCTCTCTTGGAGCTCATGGATTTGGAGCTTGATGTTCTTTCTAAGGCAGGTTATATAACTTTCCCTTCTTCTATTTTTGCACTATATTCTTGCTTGCATGTTGCTTATTTAATCTCTAAAACTTGAATTTAAGATGATAGATAATGATACCATGATCTAGGGTTTTTTATTTTGAATTGTTCTTACATGGATTACTCTCTTTCCTAAAGCCTAATTTTCAAGCACCCAATTTGTAAGTGATGGAGGAATTGATGATTCTTACGTGCATATGATTTTCTGGGTGTTATCACAATGTTAAGTGATGTTGGAGGTTTTGATTTCTGATTACATGAGTTTGCCGATTGGTCTTCCTCCTATAATGATTTCCCTTATGAACCTGGATGATGTTTAGTTTTAGGGCTTCGATGTCGAACCTCGCATGGAGTTCTCCTTTGTAATGATGCATGGTCTCTTGATGTTCATTATCGATTTTAATCAATGTTTTGTTCTATTTTGGAGTTTATCATGGATGGTTGGTTATAGCTTGATCTTGATGGTTGCTACACTTATCTTGAAGCTCATGATCGCTACATGTTTATGGGTATTGCAGGCACTACATGCCTAATCCTAATCACCCTTAGTCATTGCACCTTGTGCCCTTATTGGTCTCTAAACCTTAAAGTTTAATTTGGTCAATACACCTTGATCTTGGTTGATGGTCATTATGCTTGGTTTTTTGTTTGGGTCAAAACACACGATCCTTGTGCAGTGGGTCACTACACTTATGCTATGTTGGTTGCAATGTCTGTCTTTGCTTTGGTTAATCACTACTCTTTGTTTTGGTCTTAGTCGAAGCATCATGTATGGTTATGTTGGTCGCTACTATTAGTTGGTTGGTATGTTGTGGTCAAAGTGCTTGAAGTGTTACGGTCACTACACGTGACCAAGGTTGTGTTATGGTCACAACACGTGTTTTCTATGATGTTGGTATCATGTGTGATTGTTGCACATGTGTGACACCTTTTCTGGAGGTTGCTACCCTGACCTATGTTTATGGTCATTGTACATGTGATATCCTTGATAGATATTACACATATGTTAATCATGTCGGTCCTTACACCTTAATCTATTATTGGTGGATACTTAGTTCTATGGAGTGATTGATTGAATAAGAAAATCTATAATGTTAAACCCTAATGTGTTTCAAGATACTGGGAGATGATGTATCTAGGGTTTAATAGTTATTATTCTATTGGAAACTCTAATTGGCTATATGGAACCCTAACCCAAATTCTCAAATGTATGGTATAACTATTCAGCTTGCTTGAGTAATTAGCATTAAATGATATTTTCTCTATCCTACTTGTGTAACTCTAACCTTGCAAGTGAAATTGAATATCATAGCTAGTGAATTCTATGGTGTGATTGATGTGACACATGATGAATCATTATGAGCCTCATTAAGGCATGATGAGATGATAATGATGTGTTTTGGGCCTCATGACCTAGAAGAGGCTTTAGGCCTAATGAGAGGTGATATCCTCTAGTAATGATATGAGGGATTGCTATTCCCTAATGGTGTGATAATGTTTATGTACTTTTATGGTAATGGTACCAAGTAATGATGTGACAAGTTTATACCTCATACATTTTATATCTTTTGGAGTTGTAACATACCCTTATCTTTGTATATTTTCTTTAGGATTTGTATGTTGTAACTTGATTGATGCTAAAAGACACTCAATTGGCTTAACTAATTAAGTGAAACCCTAATTATGTAGTTTCTATGTGCCATAAGTCCATCTTCAGTGTCAGTACTTGCTGGATGGTGAAACATGATCTCCCTTAGTGGAAGCTCAGAGTCATATAATGTTGAGTATATGCATTTTACAGGATTGGATGTGGTCATACCCTGGAAAGAGAATGGTCAAGGTCGTATCTCAAGTGATGTGATTCAATATATGTATATGATGATATTTTTGAGGATGGTTGCGGTCATACCTTTGCAGGATTGTGGCTGCAGTCATAACTCAGTCTCACTAGTTTTGTGCCTATATACCAAGGCAGACTAGGTTGTTTTGTAGTAGGACTCTATATGTCATAGCAGCAAACTCAGACTGACAAAGGGTGTGGGAGATCATAGTAGTCTGCCTCCCCTTAGATGTTGTATGGCACTGATTTTGACTTAGCAATGGTCATCTGGACCATGAGTGGTATATATCATCTCCTTAGAGCATAATAAAAGATGTAATACAACTATGTAGTATATTTACTTAGGGTTAAACATGGCTCACATTGGATGGCCCTTTCCTTATACAAATTTCTTTAACTATAATGTGGTAAGAGAAATCAACTATTATACATGTTCTTCGTATTCCTTCTTAAAGTATAAGATGGTCTACTGCTCAATTGTAGATGGTGAATTTCTTAACAATGGTAACTGCTTTACTCATATCATTTAGCTCAATATGATCATCTTGATAACATGTGTTATCTTGCTACTTTTATCTATCTACACTTATAATAGATGTTGGCATAGATTTATATCTCTCACTGGGATGTTGGTCTTACTCTGTGGGTTCTCATATCTTTTAGGTGGTCATGCCCGATGAGGTAATGATCTTGTGGTTGAGGATGAGCAGCAAGAGGAGCAATAGTTGTTAAAGGTTGGATATGTTGCTAGTGTTTTGTAGTAGAGTCCTATGTGTCATCCCTATACTCTCAGGTCCTTGGGGTGTTTTATAAATGTTGTATATCAACACGAGTTTTTTGAAATGTGCCATGGTTTTACAACTATGGCTTGTGTATGTGAACATGTCATCATATGTAATAGGTTGTTGCAAGTTGACTAGTGAACAGTGATGTAATATCCCTATATATATGTATATATATATATATACATATATGTGTATATATATATATATGTATATATATATACATATATGTGTATATATATATGTATATATATACATATATGTATATATATATATGTATATATCACTACTACAGAAAATGCTTTTTACAATGGGAAAAACACAATAGTTCTATTGGTTGTGTTGTAGTTAGCATATCTTTTACAACAAGTCTATTTGTGTCTTGTGAATCATATATTTTATACAACACAAGTTATATACAATGGGCCAAACTCGTTGTAATATATGTGATACTATAACAGCTGCTAAATTGTTGTAATAGACTATAATCTCACAACATACTCAAACCCATTATAAAAGACCATAATTACACAACATGCTCTAACCCATTGCAATAGTCACGTATGCTAACTTGTTGTAATAGATCATCATTACACAACATATTCTAAACCGTTGTAAAAGATCATAATTACACAACATGATCTAACCCATTGTAATAGACCATAATTACACAACATACTCTAACCTGTTGTAAAAGATCATAATTACACAACATGCTCTACCTGTTGTAATAGTCACATATGTTAACCCATTGTAATAGACCATCATTACACAACATACTATAACCCATTGTTGTATACTATAATTATGCAATAGGCTTTCACCTATTGTAATAGTTACCCGTTGTAATAAACCATATTCACACAATAGGTTTGCACGTCATTTGTTGTATATGTACAACAAAGAATATATGTGTTGCATAAAATGAAACTAGTTCAGCGGTTTGAGATGTGCCTTACTTTCAAGTGGTCTCAAGTTCAAAACCTTATGTCTAGATGTATTTTCCTTTTGTCTCAACATGTTATATACAACACCCCTATTACAAAAGGTGTGTTCAATGAACTACAACATGTATTAACTATTGTATAAAATACATATATTACAACATGTGCAACACCTATTGTATAAAGAACCCCCCACCATAAGGCCACGTGATCTAATACAATAGTTGACACCCGTTGTAAAATGGAAAATTGAACTATTATAAAAATCATTTTTTGTAGTAGTGTATATACATATATATGCACACACACACACTCCATTTCCACTGTGGAATAGGAAATGGTTGCAACGTCCATGCAGGCTTCTGGTGCTCGGCCTTAACTTGTTGACACACAGTGCATCTCACAATGAACTTAGCAACAACCCACTTCAAGCTAGGACACCAATACATTTCCTTTAGATTGTGATATATCTTGGTGATACCTGGATGCATAGCATACATAGATTAATGAGCCTCCTCCAGAACCATCTTCCTCAAATCATCAGCATCAAGAACCATGACTCTTCCATGGTAACAAGTTGTCCCATCCTCTGCCTCATGGAGGCCATCATGCTTCTCTCTACGAAAATTTGATCTAATCAGTTGTATCACAATATCAACCTATTGTGCCTCTATGATCTGCTATCTTAGCATGGGCTTCACTTGCAATTGTGCCAACCCTCCTAGCAACGACACTTCCAACTATACATTCATCTGACATAAGGAGACTAACATGTCTCTCTTATAACATACCAAAGAACTCGAGTGGGCTCTATGCATAGGCGATGACGATGATTTCCTACTCAGAACATCTGTTACAACAATAGCCTTCCCTAGATGGTAATCAATTGTGCCATCGTAATCTTTGATTAACTCCATCTAGATTCATTGCCTCATGTTCAGCTCTTGCTGTGAAAAGATATACTTCATGTTCTTGTGACCTATGAAGATCTGACACTTCTCTCCATAAAGGTAGTGCCTCCAGATCTTTAAAGCATGGACCATTGTAGCTAACTCTAGGTCATGTGTTGGGTAATTCTCCTCGTGTTTCTAAGCTATTAAGAAGCAAAAGAAGCCACTTGCTTGTCCTACATCAGCACACAACCCAAGTCGGACGCATCATACAAGATGATATATCCTTTCCCTTGCTTAGGTAAGACCAAAACTAGTGCACTTATCAACTTCTCCTACAATGTATGAAAAGCACGATGACATTTGCCATCCTAGACAAATGGAACATTCTTTTTTGTCAACTTAGTTAGTGGTAGATCTATGGCGCTAAAGTTCTTGTTGAACCTCCTATAATATTGTGCCAAACCCAAAAAGTTGTGCACTTCTATTGGCATCCTCGATTGTTCCCACTACATCCTCAGTTGTTCCCACTATGTCATGGACTCTCCCTTCTTAGGATCTACATGAACACCTTTAGTAGAGATAACATATCCCATAAAAGTGGCATCCTTCATCCAGAACTCGCACTTGCTAAACTTGGTGTACATCTAGTTTTTCTCAACAAGGTCAACACCTGACAAAGATGTTGCTCATGTTACTAGCTATCATGACTGTATATCAGGATGTCATCTGTGAAGACCATCATAAATTGATCAAGAAACGGCCAGAATACTATGTTCATCAAGTCCATGAATGTTTTCACTGCATTAGTCAGCCCAAACAACATAACCACAAACTCATAGTGACCATACCTATAGTGACCATACCATCTCCTAAAAGATGACTTAGGTATGTCATCCTCCTTGATCCTCAGTTGATGATACCCTGACCTCAAGTCTATCTTTAAAAGCAATGTTGCACCACACAACTGATCAAAATAGGTTGTCTATCCTAGGTAAGGGATACTTGTTCTTTATCATCACCTTATTCAACTATCTGCAATCTATGCATAGCCTCATGGCCCCATCCTTCTTCTTTATGAACAGCACTGTAGTACCCCATGATGGTGTACTCATCCTAATAAAACCTTTGTCAGGAAGCTCTTGCAACTATCTCTTCAACTCTTCCATCTCAACTAGAGCCATCATGTACAGTGTCTGAGCTATCGGTTGCGTGACTGGAACTAGAGTGATCTCAAAATCAATCTCTCGGGTGGGGGAACACTTAGGAACTCCTCAAGACACATCTTCAAACTCTCTGACAACTATCACCTCCTGTATACTAGGACCCTCCGCCTTGGTATCCAGTGCATGTGCCAAGAATGTCTTGCAACCTTGTCGCAACAGCTTCTCTACCACCATCACCAATACTAGACACGTCAAAATAATCTTCCTATCTCCTTGAAAGATCCATGTCTAATCACCATCCACAAACATCGCCTACTTGGAACCACAATCCAATACCACTTTATACCTCTCCAAGGTGTCCATTCTAAGGATTACATCAAATCAATGCATATCAAGTGGTACGAGATCCACTTGAATGATGTGCCCTGAAAAAGAAAGGACACTGGAAGGACATGCCTCCCGCAACATCATGGAACCACCGAGACGGCACTGTCACTAACACTGATGTTGTGTTGTGAGCTCCAACAGGTGGAAGGATATGCCCTCCACCTTTACTCGGTGACCATTATGTCTATGCACTGGACCTATGTGATGCTAGTAGTATAGAAAATGTCAATTTCTTAAAGCCTCTTGACGATTGTTTGTGGAACTGTGCAGACCTCTTCCAGGCACTCGTCTCCCATTTCTCTATCATTGATCTCTCTATCCTCTAAACAGACTCCACAAGCATGGTAAACCTCTCTCGATTCTCCAAAGTAGGCACCTGGGTAGACAACTCAACATTCAACCCCTTCTCAAAATGTTGAATATGTTCATCATATGTGGTAGGCATGTCAAGACAGAACCAAAGAAGCTCCATAAACTTAGCCTTGTACTCATTGATAGACACGGATCCTTGCTTGAACCGCTAAAACTAACTGATCTTCTCATCCAAGTAGGATTGAGGGAATGTACTAACTGATGAACTCACATCGAAACTCCTTCCATCTAATAGCCACTCCAGGCCTCTTCTATTCTTCTATGGCCCACCAATGGCCAACACTCCCCTTCATAAGATACACAGCATGCTTCACTTTATTAGCCTCTGGGATGTTAAGGATCTTGAAATATTTCTCAAGATTGGTAAGCCATAGATCGGCATCTACTAGATCATCTGTCCCAACATACTCTATTGCCCCAATATAGTGAAGTCGCTCAAAAGTCTTCCCAGTACTCAAAGATTCTACATTGGGAATCGGTGCTCGAGGCTGAGGTGCGGGCATCCTTTCTACCGTATGCATCATGGTAGCCATGAACTTCCCAAAACGATATTGGAAAGTAAGATTTCAAGCATGGTTGGGTCAAATTTGGAGACCTCATCTGCCCGATATTCTTGGGTTTGGTTCTTTGCACTCCACCTGGTGCAGCAACACTGCTTTCAGTTGTGTGTTCTTCATGTTCTTTAGACATCTTTAAGATTTTCTTCTTCTTCTTTTGCATAGGTAGAAGTCACTACAAGATAGACTGGAGGACACAAGAATAGACACAAACCCTAGTCCTAGGTCCCAATAGACTCAATAAACCTAAAGATCTTATACCAACCAAATGTGACACCCTCTGTCACACAAAAAGATTACTCACAAACAAAAATGAAATTAACGCTAACAACGAGTGGAATACTAAAATACACTAAAAATTAAAACTAATTACATATAAGAACAGAAGCTAAAAGGTTTCACATGTAAGTCCTTAATAGAATATATGTATGTCATCTCATCAACCTATTATACATCATATCTATTCCATATGCATATACATGTACATATGCCATATCTATACAATAAAAGGCACTCGTGCCAAAAACCTCATGATAATAGCATAACTACAAACACATCAAAAACACCCCCAAGAATTGAGTATATAGAAATGACTCTAGGACTTTACACAAAAATACTAGAAGCACTTCCAACCTTCTCATCTATTACTCTGGCTACTGCTTTGCCTCAGCTGCACGATCAACACCACGTCACGCATGGCCACCTAAAAGATGTAGAGAAACCCATGGGGTGAGATTCAAATCTCACTGGGAGATATAACTCTCTTCACCAACACTATTATAGCATTGATAAACCAAAGCAGGTATATATAGACTAAGAAGTATAAATATATTCAGTTAAATAAAATTTATTTAATGAATGATGCAATTTAAGTAATATTGGGCACTTAACACTGAGCAGAAGGACAATTAATAATCTACAAAGGAATTCAAAGAACATATATACTTTATACCAACTAACAAGTACAAAAGCAAGGCAAGCATCAACTCATGATCTCGTGTTTGATTCTAAGCAAGTAAACTACACAGTTGATTATATATATTCTTATGCTCTGAGGGTTTGAGTCATACCACCCAAATCCAACCAACCACTACTAAGTCAAAATCAGTGCCACACAAGGTCTATGGAAGAGTCAGAATCCATGACCTCACCAAACCTCATGGTTAGTGCACGAGTACATAGCAGAGACATACCAGTCAACTACAACCTATGACATATATTTAAATAGTGAAAGTACTAGCCCGCCTTGGTACAGGTCACGGTGCTAGTGAAACTGAGCTACGACCCGTAGTCACACTCCTGCCAAGGTATGGCCTGCAGTCAATCTTGTGAAACCTCATAAGCATCAAAGTCACTGAGCTATGTCCCACAGTCATACTCCTACTAGGGTATGGCCTGCAAACAATCCTATAAATGCATATACCCAATAGTATATGACTCCAAGTTTTCACTAGAGAAAGCCCATTTCACCATCCAGCAAGTGCTGACACTGAGATGGATCTATGGCGTAGAGAAAAACTACATCATTAAGTTTCACTTGATTAGTTAAGTTAATTAAAAGTCGTTTAGCATCGTTAGTTTATAATTTACAAATCCATAACAAACTCTACCAAGATAAGGCAAGATACAAGTTTAGAATCTATAAAACATTTGGGGTGGGAACTTGTCACACTATCACCACATAACACATGTAACACTGCCATTCACCACATCATCAATACCAAATCCACATACTTATGGGATATAAATCCCTTAACTCATCATTGATAAAATGACCTCTCGTAATAGGAAATAAGCCACTGCCAGGTCATAGGACCCTTCACATAATTCATGCATCACAAGTGTCTCAACATGCCTCATAAAGGTGCATTCAACCTGTTTCATATCATAGCAACCATAGAACACACTAGTTATGATTATCAGGACCATGACACCTACAAGGTTAGAGGTTCATAAAAAATAGAGATAAGATCATAACATCATAGCCATTCCATGAAAGAGAGACAAGCATGTTACATTGCATTTTATTAGGGTTAGGGCTCCTTCTTAGCCAATTAGGGTTTTAGAAGCTAGGTTCATGTACCAACCCTGTGTTCACCATCTCCCATCATCTTAGAGAATCCTTATGGTTAAAGAACATGATTAGGGTAGATTAGAGGTTATCCAAATAGCACGTTACATGGCTTATGTATTACTCATACTAAGATAACATCATATGTCCATACCTCTCAATCACCTATCATCATCGTGTCTCGACCACTCCAAATAAATAGGACATGACCACATCTACCTAGACCATGTCACGACCATGACACCTAGAGTTTCATGACTGTGACACCTAGTGTGTCTCGACGCATCTAGCGTTAGGGCTCCAACCCCTCAAAAAATTGTCGCGACCCCAAGGAACATGGTTGTCTCAACCTCAACCAAGGCAACATGTTGCGACCTTTCTCAAGGTCATGTCATGACCAGGACAAGGTCATGACTGTAACCCAAAAACTAGGGAAACAGCCCATCCAAAATAGGTGTCAACTTGTCCATAAACACCATGTGTCTCGACCCCAAAAAACACTAGGTCCATCTCAACAAAAGGAAAGCATCTCGACCAAGACCAACTATGGGTCATGTCCTACATGGAGTTAGATGCCTCGACCATCACCAAAAGTGATTTCTTAGTCCCAAAATAGAATACAAGACCAAGGAAACCCATGATCAACTTAAAGGAGAAATCTCATGTAAAATTTTCACCAAGAGCCTTATGCATGTACCATGAAACCACTATGGAAAGATCTCATATAAGAGAGAAGGAACCATGATCAAGATATCCAAAATAGAACCTAACCTCCCTTAAACACCAAGGTACATGAATGTCATGCAAGAGAGAAAGACCAACGTCAAAATATAGGGAAGAACCTCCATAACATATCAATCACAAAAATGGGTGTATGTAGATTAGGGTTTCAGATTTCTACCAAAACCAAGCAAGATATCTCCATCAAATAAGTTCTAGAGATTAACGTGATCTACTAGCATGATAAGTGAGAATTTTAGAGAGAGAATAGAATAGAAAAAATGCATACATAAGTGCAATAATAAAGTAGGTTAAGTATTATATAATCCGCCTTAAGAAGATCACCATTAAGGATTCCAAGCTACAAGATCAAGAGCTCCAAGCACATGATCCAAGATTTGAAGAAGTTCCACCAAAGGCTCCACTCTCAGCTGCAAGAGCACCTAAAGGACAAGAAGGTACCAAGTTCATAGATAGCCCAAGAAAAGAGATCAGAAAGCTATAGGATGAGCCAAAAGAGAAAAGGGGGGAAGAGAGAAGAAACCCTCCTCACACTTGGGTCTACCTTGTCGAAACATGATCTATGACCCTTGTGATGAGGGGTTTCTATCCCAAAATAGTCACCATCGAGGAACCATGATCTAGGGTTGACAAAAGAGAAGTATATGGAGGTAGGAGATCAAAAGGAACGCCATCATAAAAGATAAATACTAACGAAGGTTGCATATGAGTTATGGTCATCACAAGAACCACATGCTAGAAGAGGTTGATCACCGAGAGCTCCAAGGTCAAATCTCCTTGCTCCACCAAGCTCCAAGAACAAGAAAAAGATAAGGAAGAAGATGGAGAGTCAAAAGGGTTACAAGAATGGAGAGATAAGGGGATATATAGATGAGGGGATGAGAGAGAAGGCAAGATATGAGGTGTCAACACTCAAAGACACCAAAGGGACACTTGTGTCCACTCAAAAGATTAACATGCAACCACTTAAGCTTAACATGCAAGACATGGTGATACAGTCTAGGTTGGGTCTCGACCACCATGGTCACCCAACAGGGTCGCGGTCATGACCCTCCATGGATCACCTTCCATGATCGCGAGAAGCACCATTCATCACCACTTGATTGAGACAAAGGATCTCCTGAAACCCTAGGTCAAGACATCCTATAATAAGGTGACCATATCGACCTAAGACCACCTAGGTGGTGACTCTAACACCTATATAGGTTGTCTCAACTATGAAACTCACCAAAGCACACCCTAGGTAGCGACCTAGGTCGAGACAACCCACTAGGTACACCTAGTTCGAGACACTCAACACTTAGAAACCCTAATCACCACTAAGGGTGCCAACTCTCAACCAAGGATCAAACAAGGTGCCAACTTATTTATTTGTCCTCTACATGATGTAAAGAAATAAAATTAGCACTCTACAGGTGACAAATTGCACATCAACTCCCTACTTTGGGTTAATTGCAATCTATACCAAAACTAGCACATAAAGCACAAACAACATCCAAACAAGCCCAAACTTGAAACTTAAGCTCTCCACACGCCCTAATTATATCTCAAAATATTAGAGAAAGGTTTTAAACAAATGATTAATTCAAATAAAATAGGGTTACCCCAAAATGCAAGTCAGAGGTCTTACAGAAGTTGTACATTTTTTATAAATGTATTCTTTACTATTTTTAACAAAATAAAAAAATCATGTTGTATTTATGAAATGAGTCTTTGTATCATAATTTTTTCTATATCATTATAATAATGTGCCTTCCTATTATAAAATAGATCCATGGGTAACAAAAGTTCTTTACACATTCATGCAATGAATATATGGGATCAAGAGAGAAAGATTTCCCCCCCCTGCCATGCCCGTGGCAGAGGCCGAATGCCTGGGAGGGTGGTAAATCAAGGTGAAAACTGGGATCAAAATTTGGGTCCCTTCATGAGGAGAAACCGTGCTTGACCACTTGAGCCACTCCTTATCGGAAATGAATTATATGTATGTATGTATGTATGTATGGGATTAAGAGACAAAGATTTCTCCCCCCTCTCCCATAACCTTTGGCAGAGGTCGGACACCCAGGAGGGTGATAAATCAAGAGATGCTTCTCTGTGTGGTTTTGAACCTGGGTCCCTTCATTGGGGACCAGCGAAATTCGCCAACTGGGCTATTCCCTTACCGGCAGTATGTATGTATGTATACATAGAGAGAGAAGCTAGAATACACTCGAGTGTATCGGAGACTGAATACACTTAAGTCATTTTCCATCATGAAATGTTTGTTTTGAAAATCTAAACCAATTAATCTTCATAAAGTATCTTATGGACATACAACATATAAAATTTGAGCTCATTTGGACACTTTTAGGTCATGCATCTAAAGGTAACAAAAATGATGCAATTCAAATTTATTCTTTGCCTCTATTTTATTGATCATGAAAGGGTGACTTATAAAAATCCAAATGATCTCAAATTTTGCATTTAGGATATATTTGTTAATGATGAATATCAAAAGTTTGGATTTTTCAAACATATGGTCTAGATATGTAAACACCACTTGAGTGTACGGTGTGATCATTATACTCGAGTGTATTCTTGCTTGACTCCTCATCATTCATATATATATATATATATATATATATATATATATATATATATATATATATATATATATATATACATATATATATGTATGTATATATATAAATACACACACATATATATGCCATTCATTCACTACTCGTGTGGGTAACTAAGGTTAGTAACATGTGCATTGTTTTATAATAGGAAGACACATACTTGTAATTAGACAGCCAACGTTGTATTGAGATGACCAAAAATGTAATAAAGAGAATTATTTTGAAATACTACATAAATTTTTATCATAAATATTATTTCAACTATTTTCATAGGGAGAACAAAAATTTCACATTGTATTTACAAAATAAGTCTTTTTATTACAATTTAGGTTGTCTCATTACAATTAGGTGTGTTCCCATTACAAAATAGATCCATGGGTAACAAAAGTTAGTTACCCTTGTGAGCAATGAATATATATATATATATATATATATATATATATATATATATATATATATATATATATATATATATATCCTTAGGCTGGAATACACTCAAGTGTACCAGAGAGTGAATACACTCAAGTCATTTTCCATTATGCAATGTTTATTATAAAAATCTAAACCATTGATCTTCTTAAATATCATATGAACATACTACATATAAAATTTGAGCTCATTTGGACACTTATAGGTCATGCATCAAAAGTCGACAAAAATTATGTAATTCAAATTAGTTTTGTGCACCAATGTGCTTGGTCATGAAAGAGTTACTTAGAAAAGTCCAAATGAGCTCAAATTTGGCATGTAGTCTTTATTTGTTATAACAATGAATATTAAGAGTTTAAATCTCTCAAAAAATTAGATAGATATGTATAGACCACTTGAGTGTATAGTGTGATTTGTACACTTGAGTGTACTCACCTAAGTATCTCTCTCTCTCTCTCTCTCTCTCTCTCTATATATATATATATATATATATATATATATATATATATATATGGGATTTCTCCCCCCCACTCCCATGCTCGTGGCGGAGGTCAAACGCCTAGGAGGGTGGTAAATCAAGGCGGAAATAGGGATTCAAACTTGGGTCCCTTTTTAGGGGACACCGTGCTTGACCACTTGAGACACTCCTCGTGTGTCTGTGTCTGTGTATATATATTATATATATATATATATATATATATATATATATATATATATATATATATATATATATATTTATATATATATGTATGAATGTATGTATGTATGTATGTATATATATATATATGTATATATATATATATGTGTGTGTGTGTGTGGCTGAAAGAATTATGTACCTGAGTACACATAGGTTACATGTACATGTCTTCATTTGTGATGATTACAAGAGTATCAAAATCAATCCGACCTTACGGATGTTATGCTACCCCTTGGATAACATGTGTATAAAAAATCACTTGAAACTGTCATTCCTAGACCATCAAATGAAAGAATATACATGTTTTCTAATCAACAGTAAGTTGTAGAAATTACATTTATCATTGAATGATATATTGTAATATCGCATGATATACATGAGGTATGGTTGTTGTTTTTTAGACACATCTAATCTATTGAATTTTGACTCCATCCATAAGGTTGTATTGAATAAATGTATTCCACATACATCATTTTCATGACACACAAGTTGCATGTACCGACCGATACACACTTCTTAACCCCTATATGTCTGTGTGTGTGTGTGTGTGTGTGTGTGTGTGTGTGTATATATATTTGTGTGTGTGTGTATATGTGTATATATATACACATACATATACATATATATACATATACATGTGTATATATATGTATATATAAGAGTAAACCTGGAATAAACTTCAGCGAACTGGAAATGCTATACACCTCAGTCATTTTCTATCTTGCAAATAAATCTTTTGAAAATCTAGAATGTAGATCTTTTCTAAATATCTTAAGAACATATTATATTAGAAAATTGAGCTTTTTTACACTTAGAGTTTTTGAACCTAAAGGAGGCAAAACCATATATTTTAAATAAGTTATGTGTGTCAATTTTGTTATCCTAAGATGAGTGACTTGCATTGTAAGGATTGTGACTGGGGTTTTGAGCTAACCCTATTTTTTTTATTAAGTTTCTTAGAACTTTAATCTAATCCTTTTAGGGTTTTTTTTATCATGTGACATGCTTGTGTTTCATGTTTGGTTCTATTTCAATGTTGTTTGAGCAATGTTTGCTTGGTTCTGTTTGAATGTTGTTTGAGTAATGTTCGCTTATTTTGGATCAAAGTGTAATTTACCCAATATGAGGGGTTATCTTGCAATATGTCACATGGTGAGTGTGTCCTTAGTTCTTTAGCATCATAATAAATAGAATGATGATAAAGGGATCCTTGTGGAAAGCCCAAGTTCCAAGTTGAGCTTGAATGGTTGATGCTTGTACTTTATGTGCTAGTTTTGGTGTAAATTGCAATTTACCTAACGTGAAGGGTTAATATGCAATTTACCATCTCTAGAGTGTTCCCTCTCTTGTTTGAAACCATCTAGAAGACAAAGGAGGAGGGGGACGCCTGGTTTGGATCTTGGTTGCATGGTAATATCTTTGGTGATATATGGAGCACATGAGTGAGATGTGTTTTGCTCTTAGATTGGTTATCTCAGTTTAGAGAACCTAAGAGAGGTTGATCAGTTTGTGGGTGTGTAGGGTTATTCTCTATCAGTGTGTGAAGTGTATATGGTTTTTCTATATCGATTTGTGAGTGTGTATGGTTATGCTCTATTGGTTTGTGGGTGTGTAGGGTTATTTAGTATCGGTTTGTAAAGTATGTAGGGTTGTGCTCTATCGGTTTGTGAGTGTATAGGGTTATGCTCTACCATTTTGTGAAGTGTGTGGGGTTGTCCCATATCATTTTGTGTGTATTTTGGGTTTTTTCATATCAATTTGTGGGTGTGTAGAGTTTTGGCATATCAACCATGACCTTAGAGGATGACCAAGAGGGAGAGATCGAGCCCAGATCTCATCACCATGTCTTGCATGTAGTTGCATGTGTCTTTTGTACATGGACAAGTGTCGTCTAGAATATTAAGGTGATGACACCTCTCCTTTGATCTCTCTTTCTTCCCTCAAGTATATTACCCCCTCCTTCACACAAGAAAACCCTTTCGTCCATTCTTGTTCTTCTCCTCTTGGTGGACGAGCTTGGAAGCTTAAGGAGTTAGATGAAGCCCCCTTGGAGCTTGGGAGGCTGAGTTCCTTACTCATCATGGTGATTCTTGGTTTAAGTTCCACCTTAGTGAGTCATGTTTCTTTGATGACCATTTCTTTTAGTTCTTTTCCTCGTCTTCTTCTTTCTCTCTCATCCATGGATCATACCTTAGATGAAGGTTGATTAGGATGTGGTTCTCCCGCTTTCCTTTCTTGTTGAACTATCGTAACCATGGTGTCTTCTTTTTCTTTCTTGACGTGATATTGAGATTGAGTTGGGACTCTTGATAGGCTATCTTCCACCTTGAGAACGTGTACTTTGGAGATTTTATAATGGATCTTTCACCCTTGAGAGACCTTCTTAAGGCCGGTTATATCACACTTAACCTCCTTTGTTATTTTCACTCTTTCATGTGTTTATGTTGTTTCTCATATCTATATCATTTATTTCATGCTTTCTAGTATTTCTTGGTGGCTTTGAGAACTATTTTGATGAAGGAAATTCATTTAAATTGTTGCCTATATCTTGCACCTTATTTCCATGTTAGTAGATGGACTAGTGTCTGACTTTCCTAAGGTTGAAGATGACAAAATTGGCACATAAGTAGTGTATGGTTGTCATGACTCATGGTGCTTAAACCGACACAACATGTAACAAGTCGTCATGACTTGGGAGTGCTTAGGTTGATATGTTTGGATGGGTGAGATGCCTAAGCTGATATGTTAGCTAGGTTGGCATGCCTTGATGAGGAGCTAACCTATCATGACCTCGAGGGGCTTAGACTTATATGTTGCTAAACCGATGGACTTTGATGGTGTTACCTGGCATGCCCCAGATGGGGTGAGATCGATATGTCTTACTATCCCATCATGACCATGTAAACATCTTGTGTGAGTCGGTCTATTTTGAGTACTAACCCGTGATGCCCTAGGTATGCAAGAGGTTGTCACTCCCTAACCCTAACCCTAACATCCAGTCACGCCTATGGTTTCCCGAAACACTAAAGGTTGTCCATCACCCTTACAGGTAAGGTTGCCTGATACACCTCTTGTGTGGCTAACTCAACACCCTTACAAGAAGGGTTAAACTGAAACGTCTGGTAAGGTTAACTCTTGTGACTTGAATAGAGATAGTTGACATGTTATGGTGATGATAAGTTGACACCCTATGGTAAGTATCAACCAGACACCATGAGTGGCTAACCGATACACCATAAGGGGGTCTAAACCGATACCTTTGGTAAGTAACAATCGACACACCTAGATGTGTTAACCTGACACATCATGATATGGTCAAGCCGACTGTAATGACCCTATCTCCCGGTAACCCCCAATTAAGGGAGACCCAAAGGTTAGAGCCGTTATTCAATTAACAGGATCAAAGGTTCGACAAATAATCAATAATAATTATGAAATTCTACGAACTAAACTGAAATCTGGTAGAAAATTAAATCTTTGCATACCTTTTAGAACTTTGGAAATCTATCTATTCAAGCTTGAATCTAATGTATCTAATCCTCCTTGCACTTTATTTTCACAATGTGTCACTTTACTATATGTTCATTTCAGGGTTGTACCTAAAATGCCGACAAACAAAACGTTAGTCAATATATCGAAATATACTGGTATGTGGGGACAACCAAAACTTTGCAAATATGGATAACAATCTAATTATCACAATCAAGTTAATTAACATGCCAAATTACATTTTTTAGTATGACATTCTCCACTGTTTTTGCCCTAACCCTGGCATACCCACCTTAGGGTTTCTTTTGCTAATGACTTAAGGCCACCTTCTCAATCCCGAGCTTGGTGCCTGGAGTCACCCTTCATAGTGCCCATTAGTCATTCAATATCATAGGCCACCTTCTCATTCCTAAGCTTGGTGCCTGGGGTCACCACTCATGGTGCCCATTGGTCTACCCATTTGGGCCTGACCTTTGGCATCTTCCATTAGGGTGGCATGTAGGTGCGAGAATACATACTTCTATTATTAATGTGATAATCATAGTGACTTTATGATTTGCAAGTATGAACATCCAAACAGATAATTTGCATTCAATGCGTTTAACCATCTGGAAAAACCTCAGGAAACTAAGATGGTTATTCATAATTAACCACATACCTGATCCAGAGCAACTTGATTGTCCAAGCAGTAAGGATAAAGAACAAGCAACAAGCAATCAGCAATATCCTTATCGGCCAACCTCTTTTAATAGGGGAGCGAGGGAAAAGGGGTCTTTTACCCCTTGGTCATCTCCTACCTCGGGCTGGCCCGCGAGCAGCTCAGTCGAGTCAACTCAAGGGTTGACTCCAGCCATCCGTGCACCCGCGAGCGACCTGATCGGTCCGGAAGCTCTGACTTCCCCTCGCGAACTAGCCTAGGAGGTCAATTCCTCCCTAGCACTGCTCCATCACCGCCGACGAAGTGAGGTTCCTTCCGACGTTAACAGCTCCTCTACAGGGCCCTAGGTCACGTCGGTTCCTTGAATTGACGACACCGTGACAATCGTCTCCGCGCCGTGATTATGAGAGGGTAACCAGCAGTTTCGCTCGCATGATGGTACGCACTACCCTATATATAGGGTGGCCATCGATTCCCTAGTAAATTGGGAAGTTTCCATTTCACGACAAAACCCCACCAATCCTAGGGTGGTTGGATTCAGAGCAAGCTCCTGAAGGAGATGGACTCCTTCCCATCTTCGCAGATGGCTTCTATCATCGCGAAATCTCTGATCAAAAGATCCCAGCCTAGACTCTATTACTCCATATCCTCATGAGACTGGGATCCAATCCAGGTCATGGATCACATATCCAACGATCGTAGATGAGCGCCCAAAATAAAAAAAAATTAGGATTTTATTCCCAGATAAAACGTGACACATAATTACTATGCACTTAATGTCCATACTTTAGGATAGTTTCTAAATTGCATATCTTGGAATCCGTGCATTATTTTGCAATCAAATTTTGAGGGAAACTTCCTCTTGGCTTTATCTACTCTCATACAAAAATTGAGTCCCAAATTCCAAAGGAAAATGACTTTTTCTTCAAAAGTTCATTATTCTTTAATAAGACTTATTTAATTGATATTTCCTCTTTCTTATTTTCTTATTTCTCATTATTTCTATTCCTTGTAATCCAAGAAAGCTAGTGGGGTTCGAATTATTACTCATCATGACCAAACCCTCACTTCTCTCTTTATTTCTTGCATTATCTTGTTTATTTCTTATTAAAAATATCTCTTTTTGAGGATTTCTCTTTATTTCTCTTTTATTTTCCTCATTTCTATTCCTTTTAATGTTAGGAATCCTTGGGATACGAAAATCCACCAAGGTTAACTCAATTATACCTCTTCCCACATATTTACCACATTTCATCATTGTTTTCAATTTATTTCTTAATAAAGAAATACTTAATTGACCTTTTCTTTTCTTACTGCATTATCTTTGCAACTTTGGACTCCTTGGGACCCAAGGAACCCAAGAGGCATGAAATCCATCTTTGGATTATATTCCTTTGCCTTCTAGATGTTTCTACATCTTTCTTTTCTCCATTTCTTTAATTATTCTTTTAATAATTGAATTTCTTTTGTCCTTTCCTTGTTATTGGGCCCAATAGCCAATAAAGCCCACAAATAAAACAACAGGGCTATTCTAAACGAAATTCATGCATTCAATCAAAAGACATCATTATTTGTTCATTTATCTTTATTATGAGAAATTACATTTCTCACCAAAGGAACCCAAAAATTGGGGTTGTAACATCCTTCCCCTCTTGTAAGAATTTTGTCCTCAAAATTCCATCAAGCAAGTAAACAAACAGGATAAGCCTTTCTTATGTCCATCAGGGCTCCCATGTGACTTCACCCTTTCCATGGTGCTTTCCAATAACCTTCATCATCTCATATTCTTCCATCTAAGTTCTTTCTTACCTTGGTATATCGTACCCTCATAGGTGACTCAGGACTTTTCAGCCTCCCAAAAAGCTGAATAGGTTCAGGGCTCAGCACATGGCTTGGGTACCTCACATAGTGCTCTAGATCAGACTCATGGAACACATTATACATCATTTTATCATGCGGGGTAAGGTTAAACTTAGCCATCTCTACCAATCCATCTCCAATGGACCCATTTATGAGGACTCAGCATTCTCAGTTGTAGCTTAGAGGGGTCGGATTTTCACATCACATACTTTCCACTGTGAACTGCTTGTCAGTCTGCTTTACATCAGCTCACGACTCATGTCGTCTCTGGGCTCTCTCTCAACCATTGCACGATCAAAGCGACTTCATCTGCACACATTGTGGTCCTTTTAAGACCTTTGTGAGGCTTCCTTCACCCACATCATCTTAATGAAGTGGTGACCGACACAACCTCCCTATAGAAATTCTTGCATCCCGATAAAGGCTATGGTGGTTATCATCACTTCTTACACAGAACAAGAACTATCTCTATGTATCATCCTGAATGAGCACACATGCTCTCATCAGACCCTCTAGTCTGGATCATACTAACCATTAGTTAGCATCGAGTTCTTCATGTATCTACTTCCACCTCATGGAAGTGAATCTTTAAGTTATACTCAAGAACTTTTGAACTCACATCATGGTGTAGTTGAACCATCTCTGATTCTTCTTTAGTTCAACTGAATCCATCCCTTGACAGCATTCTTTCTTTCTCATGTTATTTAGGTAAGGCGATCTACCATAACCCACATTGCATCTCGACCCTCCTTGGTCTAAGGGAGACTTACCACAACATCCATAGTGGTGAACTCCCGTTCCCTCTCGGGGACTCTTATCCTCTATGTCAAATCACTGGGTTACTGGTGTTCGTCCTTAACCTCCTGGCTTGCATGGCCACTTGTTACATGCAACTTCGTCTTTGGTATCCAAAGTACTACTGTCACTTACTATCTACGGTGTATGATGAACTTAAAATCATGATCTCCTGTATGTCATGATTCCTCAAGATCGATACCTCGAAAACCCTAAACCACTCCCATCAGGGTTTCATCACTTTCCTTTCCAAAGAAGTACATCTGAGGTTCTACAACCATCTTTCATTATATCACGAATTAGATTAGCTAACCAAACAATCATTTACCTGACTAACCGCTATTGAACATCTGGGTGTTAGCCAAACTTATCTCTTTTTCTCAACTTGAGGTTAGCCTAGCAACCTCAACTTCTTCTAGCTTCCAGCTAAACTAGGCAGCTATATCTTCAACCAAATCATTCATTACCAATTCTTATCCTTAGGTGTTAGGTAATGTTGAATACATACACCTCCATGCATTCCACTTATCATCTCACCTCAAACTCTAAGTCTATCTTCATCGAGAAAACTCTGAGCTCATCCTCTTGGTTTTCAGACTCAACCTTGCATAACTTGCAAATTCCACAGCTCATGATAAAACATCCTCACAGGATGATTTCTTTAATACCCTTAGTGTTTGTAAACTATCCATGTACCACCCACTCCACAAGGTATGTTATCATCTCTATCCTCATACCTTGTAGCAATATTCCAACTCATGTCATCTTTTATCCTTGGTGTATGGCATGCGTACTGTCCCATCTCTACCTCCCATAACAAGAGGAAATAAGCATTTGGCGGCCGTCCAAACACAAAGTTATTCCTATTCCAAGAGTAGAGATGATACATCCCACATCGCCAGTACACCTTCAATTCTACGTTGAAACGTGCACTCATGTCTCTACATCACAAACGTCATGATATCAAAGTTGCTTCCATGGAAACTGGTCTCGAACTTACTTGGGTTTACACACAATCCTTGGTCATCTCCTCTAGGTCTATAGGGTGCTGGCACTTTTGGGGTCATCCATCTTCCCTTATGCATCCAGAGAGTGCCCTACTTATCTACCCTTTGGGTCCCATGAGTTCATGAAGGCGGTCAATCTCCTAACCCATGGCCCTCAAACAAAGATAGTTGTTACCTCTTGACCCTATGGTCATGTGCAACTAGGGAATTAGGCAACTCCTACTTCCATCGGTCTTATCCCTACCTGACCCTAGGACAGACTTAGGATTCTATTATAGTACATGTCCAACTTAGAAGCTTATCCAAACCTTCATCATCTCTCTCTGCATTCGTGGGTTGTCTTTCATCCTTTCACAGGGGTCATGGTGACGTGCCTTACTTGGTCAGGCCCCATACCAGTTACCTCCATGGTAACACATCCACATGCACATAGAGATGGTTACCTATGGGTCTATAGGATCATTCTCATGCCATGTACTCTTCACTTAGCTTCTCAAGATCCTATGAAACCTCCTTAGGTTACCTCAAAACCAACCAAACTGGTAAACTCCCTACCAAAGGATCCCTCTCCCAGGATGGGAGGAAACTACACTTTGATAACAAAGGTCACAAGCGTCCTTAGGGTTTACATCCACATGAGTATGCTGAACCCTAACAAGTTACTAAAGAATAAGTTGACCACCTACTAAACCAAGCTGGGTCATACTTGTTCTCATCCTCAACACTGGATCACGATCATACCTTCCCATGTCATCCACTTAGTCGTGAGGGGTTCATCAAACATACCTTTAACTTAAGGGGTTACCTTTTTCCTCTACACATGAGGAGTACTATGCTCGAAACTATAGAGACTCAAATCTCATCATGAGCATCGGATACACTGCTTCCCCTCTTAGGCCTGGGAACCCTAGGTTCACCTTTGGGTGTCCGACTACATGCTCAACCATGAATCATGCATGTCCCAGGTATGTCATGTACTTCCTTAATCCTTCTACTCGAGCAACACTTCGGAGTTGAGTCCTCTTCTAGGACAACCAACTAGGTATAAAGCCTCACTAATGGTTACTTAAACCTCCTCAGGGTCAAAAGCACTCTTTATCTCATCCAGCAGGTAATCACTTATACCATAGGTACTAGAAGCATCCACTTAGGTTGCATTATCCTTGATTCCCCACTATTCCTCATGTATCAGAATCTAAGCTTCCAACCTTCTTTCTCAAGTCCTGCTTCCTCCCTCTAAAGCTAACTCTACGTCCAGTCATACTACTAGACGTCATCTCTCCATGAAGGATCAAGGTCACAGGCCTACCTCTAAACAGTTAAAGCCTATGCTCAAACTTATGTTTGCTCATGATTATCCTTAGCTCTTTATGTTTATCACATAATATATCCAGCATACTCCCTTGACCAAGGTTTCAACCTACTATTGACACACTCTGGGTGCAAGCTATACCCTACTTGCCTAAGCCCATAGGGTTTCTATAGTCCTCTTCTAACCTCATCCATGAAGGAGCTATCCTTCGCTCTAACATGCACGACCCTCTCTAGGGTTGGGTTGCCAAAGGTGATAGGCCATCTAACCTCTTATGGCATCCCAAAGGCATGTCCAACACTCGGTCAACCATGACATCTAAGTCATCTTGTCATCTTTCTCTCTAAACTTCACTTTGGTTTAGGGTTAGCATCATCCTCAAAGGATGTGCTAGGTCTCTACTTTTAATAGAGATATCCACCTCCAAGACTAACTTTCTCTACTCATCCTCCTGACAAGAAGGTCTAGCCTCAGGTCTCCCTTGAGGGCAATGATAACTTATGTCATACGACCTAAGCATGTATCTATTCTTTTATGCTTAATCTATTAAGCTTATGTCCATGAAATCTTATTTACATGCTTTTTATTAACTTGGTGGAGGATTACTTAATCCTTATCAACCTTACCCATACCTCAAGAGGGTGAGGAAAAGAGAGAGAACCTTAATCCTTAAGGTCCTTAACAGAATTTGAGTTGAGAAGGGATGAATAAGATGAGAGAGTCCTAAAGGTATCTTATTTCGAATCATACCCTAAGACTTTGGCCAGGCAGTCACATGGATCTGGGAGTCCCCGTATTCTGACTAGCGGTGCAGAGGAAAATATTGCCAGCCCTCGGGCGTGATCCTTTTCTAGACACCTCTGTCTTTCGGATATTCATCTAATAACTCCATTGGGTTCTACAGAATTTGTAAAATTTAATAATTATTAAAGATTAAGTGAGGAACCTATGCTTTGATACCAATTGTAATGACTCTACCTCCTGGTAACCACCAATTAAGGGAGACCCGAAGGTCAGAGCCGTTATTCAATTAACAGGATCCAAGGTTTGACAAATAATCAATAATAATTATGAAATTCTACTAACTAAACTGAAATATGGTAGAAAATTAAAACTTTGCATACCTTTTAAAACTTTGGAAATCTAACTATTCAAGCTTGAATCTACTGTATCTAATCCTCCTTGCACTTTATATTCACAATGTGTCACTTTACAGTTTGTTCATTTCAGGGTTGTACCTAAAACGCCGACAAACAAAACGTCGGTCAGTATATCAAAATATACTGTTATGTGGGGACAACCAAAACTTTGCAAATATGGATAACAATCTAATTATCACAATCAAGTTAATTAACAATCCAAATTACATTTTTCAGTATGACATTCTCCACCGCTTTTGCCCTAACCCTGGCATACCCACCTTAGGGTTTCTTTTGCTAATGACTTAGGGCCACCTTCTCAATCTCGAGCTTGGTGCCTAGGGTCACCCTTCATAGTGCCCGTTAGTCATTCAATATCATCGGCCACCTTCTCATTCCTGAGCTTGGTGCCTGGGGTCACCACTCATGGTGCCCATTGGTCTACCCATTTGGGCCTAACCTTTGGCATCTTCCATCAGGGTGGCATGTAGGTGCGAGAATACATACTTCTATTATTAATGTGATAATCATAGTGACTTTATGATTTGCAAGTATGAACATCCAAATAGATAATTTGCATTCAATGCGTTTAACCATCCAGAAAAACCTCGGGAAACTAAGATGGTTATTCATAATTAACCACATACCTGATCCAGAGCAACTTGATTGTCCAAGAAATAAGGATAAAGAACAAGAAACAAGCAATCAACAATATCCTTATCGGCCAACCTCTTTTAATAGGGATTTGAGGGCAAAGGGGTCTTTTACCCCTTAGTCATCTCCTACCTCGGGCTGGATCGTGAGCAGATCAGCTGAGTCAACTCAAGGGTTGACTCTGGCCATCCGTGCACCCGCGAGCGACCTGATCGGTTTGGAAGCTCCGACTTACCCTCGCGAACTAGCCTACGAGGTCAATTCCTCCCTAGCACTGCTCCATAACCACCGACAAAGTAAGGTCCTTCCCGCATTAACAGCTCCTCGACAGGGCCCTAGGTCACGTCGGTTCCTTGAATTGAAGGCACTGTGACAACCGTCTCCGCGCCACGATTATGAGAGGGTAACCAGCAGTTGCGCTCGCATGATGGTATGCACTACCCTATATATAGGGTGGCCATCGATTCCCTGGTAAATTGGGAACTTTCCCGTCTCATGACAAAACCCCACCAATCCTGGGGTGGTTGGATTCGGAGCAAGCTCCTGAAGGAGATGAACTCCTTCCCATCTTTGCAGATGGCTTCTATCATCGTGAAATCTCTGATCAAAAGCTCCCAGCCTGGACTCTGTTACTCCATATCCTCATGAGACTGGGATCCAATCCAGGTCATGGATCACATATCCAACGATCGCAGATGAGCGCCCAAAATAAAAAAAAAATTGGGATTTTATTCCCAGATAAAACGTGACACATAATTACTATGCACTTAATGTCCATACTTTAGGATAGTTTCTAAATTACATATCTTGTAATCCGTGCATTATTTTGCAATCAAATTTTGAGGGAAACTTCCTCTTGGCTTTATCTACTCTCATACAAAAATTGAGTCCCAAATTCCAAAGGAAAATGACTTTTTCTTCAAAAGTTCATTATTCTTTAATAAGACTTATTTAATTGATATTTCCTCTTTCTTATTTTCTTATTTCTCATTATTTCTATTCCTTGTAATCAAAGAAAGAAAGTGGGGTTCGAATTATTACTCATCATGACCAAACCCTCACTTCTCTCTTTATTTCTTGCATTATCTTGTTTATTTCTTATTAAAAATATCTCTTTTTGAGGATTTCTCTTTATTTCTCTTTTGTTTTTATCATTGCTATTCCTTTTAATGTTATGAATCCTTGGGATACGAAAATCCACCAAGGTTAACTCAATTATACCTCTTCCCACATATTTTCCACATTTCATCATTGTTTTCAATTTATTTCTTAATAAAAAAATACTTAATTGACCTTTTCTTTTCTTTTTGCATTATCTTTGCAAATTTGGACTCCTTGGGACCCAAGGAACCCAAGAGGCACAAAATCCATCTTTGGATTATATACCTTTTCCTTCTAGATGTTTCTACGTCTTTCTTTTCTCCATTTCTTTAATTATTCTTTTAATAATTGAATTTCTTTTGTCCTTTCCTTGTTATTGGGCCCAATAGCTGATAAAGCCCACAAATAAAACAACAAGGCTATTCTAAACGAAATTCATGCATTCAATCAAAAGACATCATTATTTTTTCATTTATCTTTATTATGAGAAATTACATTTCTCACCAAAGGAACCCAAAAATTGGGGTTGTAACACCGACACATATGGATGAGGTTAAAATATGATGAAGGTTGAAGGGTGTGCTTAGATACTCAATGATGTACACCTATGAGCAATGCATAATATAGAAAATGTTTTTTTGGATTATATATGATCAATCTTAATTGCTTCTCCTAAACCTAGTGCACCATACAATGATGTTACTATGAGTGGTCCATCCTAAACCAATGAGCTTAATGCAAAACTCTCCAACAATATGGGAAGTGATGGATGTAGGGTTCAATGGTTGAGTATCCATACGATAACCTTAATCATGGAAGAATATGACCCATGTTCTCTTAATGAAAGTTTATAATCCATGATCAATGTCTACTATATTTCCTTTTCATATAATCCTAACTTGTGAAGTGAGGTTCATGACTCAACTATGTGAATATATATATATATATATATATATATATATATGTGTGTGTGTGTGTGTGTGTGTGTGTGTGTGTGTGTGTGTGTGTGTGTGTGTGTTTCTGTGTCTGTGATGGTGTTGATAAGTCTTATTAGAATAAGAGGTGACAACATTTACATAGAAATCATATAAACAAGTCTAATGATCTAATAAGTGTCTTGTGGATAGTTTGAAGTGAATCCTCTAGTTATGTAATATAAGATTTGACCTTCCTTAATATGATATGTGGTTAATGATTTGTAAGAAGTAATAACATATTGGTCATAAAATGAGGAAACAGTATGAATGGTGCATGGTTACATGTTTACATAATGTAGGGTTATAATACACATGTGTAAGTATGCTATGGTGATATCTAGTGTTGATGACACAATGATCTAATTATATTTAACTAATGTTGTTCAACCTAAATTAGTTTCAAAAAGGTGGGAATTGATGGGATTGGGTGGTGATGTAACCATGAGGTAAAATGTGACATCCCCAGATTTTCTAAAACTTAATCCGATGTGTGACGTCCAAATTGAAACCTCATCTCTGTGAGAATTCCAATTTAAAGACCCCACACTAGGCTAACAAGAAGAAAATTAAGGGAGTCAGAAGGAAACAATCAGTAGCACATGCACATGAACAATAATAAAACCATACAACACATGTTCACCATTCAACATATAATTACAACATGAATTGTTACAACATTTAATATTACATGTTGAACAACAAACTTTAACATATACATGTACTACCACTACAATAGGATCTTAAGACAAGAGGTCCACCTATACATCAACTCACCACACAACTCTCAACTATCCATGTTCTTCAAGATCATATGTCCACAATTAAACAAAAGATTAAATGTGGTACACGACAACACAATATTCAAGAATATTGTACTGAGTATGCCTAAGTTTCTTTTATATACCTCTCATCATATCTTGGCAATAAGATAAAACTAATACTTGGAAGTTATAAAGAAATATAAGTAAAAACATATACTTGCATAAAGATGTTCATTAACAAAAGAGAACACATATATTTTAATCACATTTCCATCATATATCTCGTACATCTGCCACCAAGGGCTTTGATGTTTTTATGCCTTGTCATATAACTTGTACATCTTCCAATAAGGGCTTTGATGTTTTTATGCCTTGTCATATAGCTTGTACATCTTCCACCAAGGGATTTGATGTTTTTAGACATTTTCATATAACTCGTACATTTGTCACCAAGGGCTTTGATGCAACTTCATTGCATTGTACTACCAAAGAGTTTAGTGCTATCATATGATGGATCAGATATTTTATGTTTCATGTGTTCATAGCCATAAATATGGAAAATCAAGAAGCATATCATGCAAGAACAATCATTTCATCCAATATAATATGCCAAGTATTTTACTACACATATAACACAAGCATATTGTATAATAAGCCAAGTAAGAGGTAATGGTGTACCTTCTGAAGAGACATCCTAATCACGTATTTCTCATGTCATATATATCTTTGTTAAACATGATTAAGAAAATATCATATACTATCATCAGATTCTCATCAACTTAACCCTAGTTATATCCATTTTAGGGTTTGCTTAGTCTTACGATATTCTCACTTTTACTTGTATTCTTGTCTTAGATTTTTCTTACTGATGTCATTTTCCTAGATTATGGTTCATTATCTGAACATTAGGTTACATAGCATATTTGTGCACATATTAACCCTAGTTTATATACATCCTTCAAATTAGGGTTACAACCCATGTATTAAGGGTCATCTTCATATAACATGAATTATATGCATCTAACTGATATCAAAGTTTGACATTAGCTCACATTTATTGATATTAGGGTTTTTTTCTAAATTTCATCATTTATTGAGCATGTATGTATTTATTACATTTTATTTAGGGTTATCAGCCCTGGATAGTCATAAGGAGAAAATTACATGATTTTGTGCATCAACATTATAATCACTGACCCTAAATGGATTATAAACATGCATATGGATTTACTGACATTTTATCATAATTTTAGGCCATCGTTTGATATTTACTACTCATGAAACAAGTTTAATACATATTACATAATATCACTATTATTTGAGCATAAAAAGGCTAATATTATGGTTTCATGTTGTTCTACGCATTTTTTTGAGAATTTTGGTATATAATTTGTATTTTTCTGATGCTCGAGTTGATTACTATGATTTATCAAAGATCTAGATAATTTTGGGATTTTTCTTACCTTCCGCCCAATAGAACTCTTCCACGTGTTCAATGCGAGGCCCGACTCCTTTGCCTCACTGGGTTCCAGTCAGTTCAGGGATTTTGAACCCAGATTGCTTCTTTCTCATTCTCCCAACCTCGCGTGCTTTGGAGTCCCAAGCGGGACCTGTTCTTCCGCACAGAATTGTCGTCGCCTGGGCTCTCCTTCGGTGAGCGATTGATGGAGCAGAGGTGCTCTACATCAGCTCCTAAGACCACTGTCAGTCTCATATGCTTGCCTCTATGTTTCCTGGAGGTGAGATGGCCAAATCCAGGCCTGACGCCAAGGTGCGTCATCTTCCTCTACTCGAGGCTCAACGTCTTCCCGATCCAGGTCGTCGGCATGGCTGGGAACCCCAGCAAGTGAAGCAGCTTCCGTTAGGCCCTCTTCGTGGGTGATGATTCCTCCTATGCATTCACAGAATCCATCATGACCAATGCCTTCAATTGATCTAGTTGAGTGTCGTCAGCCTAGGCAGATTCTGATGAGGGGTCACTATTGATCCTTACCTCCTCTACTTCTCACCTACTCCAGCACGAGCCGCACTTCTGGCCACCGTTGTGGACCTCCACCTCCTTGTAATCCCTTATGATCCTTTGCTTCATCTCTGTAGCCCATCATTCCTAGGGCTTCTCACAGCGACAACAACTGGACCAGAGCTCCACCTTAATGAGTGTCGACCATAGAGGCTTTACTCTCCCAGGAACTCTATATGGTATCTCTCCATGTCGATGGTCTTGCAGGTTCATCCAGCACCACTCCTCCACAGTCTGCCTTTGGTGAACTATGGCTCCTCCTCATAGAGCAAGAGGAGATGGTCACAGTCAGCTACTACTTCTGTGGTGGAGGAAGAAGGGGAGAACTCCTCCTTACGCTGCTACGCCAATCTTTAGAAACTCACCCACGCAACTTGTAGTTTGTGGTGGAGAGACTCGATTGATTCTCATTAGTTGGTAGGCTAAAGGAGCCATGAGAGGGGTCTATTTCTACCTACTAACCTCCCTGAAGCAACTGAATGCTTCCATACGTGCCTCAACCCATGAACACATCATGCATTGGTGGGGATATCGTGGAAACTACCTATTTACTACTATAATCCAACTGCATGCTAGGAGATAACTTGCGACCTATCCAACTCACATCCAAGCGCCATACCCTAGCACTGATTTGTGGCTACCTCCTTCTCAAGGGTCAAGGTTGTGGTGTCAGGTGTGGTCACATAGCTAACACATAACAAAGGGTGTGACATCAAACTAATTTAGGACCTAACTTCATTTTCCTTAATAAGACATATATCTCATCCTCATTAAATGATGATAACTCCTTGTAGCAACCTCTAGACTTCATCAAAATGGAGCCACATGTTTATCATCATATAAACTGTGATGACCCTGACATGGGTTATGAGGTAACCCTATTTATTTATGCTAAGTAAGTTGCTTAGAACTTGAATATAATCCTCTAAAGTTTTTTTCTATTACGTAAAAAACTTATGTTTCAAATTTGGTCATGTTTGAATAATGTTTGAGCAATGTTCTCATGTTTTGGACCAAAATGTAATTTACCCAATATAAGGGGTTATAGTACAATATTTCATATGTTGAACATGTCTCATGTGTTTTAGAATCATTATTGATAATAATATGTAAGGTGGTATCTTGTGGAAAGCCTAAATTCCAAGTTTGAACTTGTTTGAATAATCCTGGTGACTTGTGTACCAATTTTGGTGCAAGTTGTAATTTACCCAAAATATAGGGTTGATATGAAAATTACCACCTCTAGAGTATTTCTACTTCCTCTATGTATCATTTAGAGGAGACAGAATTAAATAGACACCATCTCTGAATCATTTATGAGTGGTAGTATTCTTATTGATGAAAAGATCAAGAAAGGGGTTGAATGGAAACCCTAATTTGAGCTTGTATTAGGTGTATCGGGTTGTAGTGTTAAATGGGAGTCCCTATCGGCCAAGGAGCCTAAGAGGAGACCCCCATATTGTGTTTTTAACTCTTTGAATTTTCAAAAATGAGCTAAGCACCTCAATAAATCAATGTCTATCGGCTTGCAACTTTCCTTGGGAAAAGTTGCATTGAATTGTGAATATAATAATGTGAGTGGAAGTAGCTTGTCCTAGAAGATAACCAAAGGAGGCCGACCCTTATCCCTTGAATTATCCTCAAGTTTTTATTTTTCATGTAAATATAAAGATGTAGTGAATGCAAGTGCATGTGTCAGTCCATGCATGGCCATGTGGCACCTACTAGTAGTAAATTGATGACACCTCATATACACACTTTTTAATGAACCTCAAGTATATATACCCTTCCTTTCACCCCTAAGTGAACTTTTTCGAATCCTACCACCTCCTTGCTCTTAGATATTGTGTATGGAGTCTTTCTATCTTGCATGGGTGAAGTGGTATCATTCATAGGGCCTTGGTATCGGCCATAGTAAGTGAAATCGGCCATAGCAAGTGATATTGGCCATAGCAAGTTGATATCGGCCATAGTGGAGTGTTTTTGGCCACAAGTGAAGAAGATATCGGCCACAAGTGATGGAATATCATGAAAGGTTAGTGAGGTATCATGCAAGGTGCTAAGTAGAAAGAAGGAGCTCAATACTTAACCCTAAGGTGAGGCCATGATCATCTTCAACCTTGGATTGAATCATGATTTTAGGGTTATGATCTTCCTTTTTTTCTTCTTCACCAATTGCTTATCCATGATGATTCCTTGTATATGAAAGAGTTGTGAACGATCCTTGGACTTTTTATAAGTCATCTTCAACCTTAGGAACATGGAGCTTTGAAGTTATTCTTGAGGCGGGTTATATAACTTGAACTCTATCATGTTGTTATTCATCACCTAAATTGCTATACTTATGAACTACTTTTAAATTTCGAAATTTCCTAAAATAGTTGATGAAATTATGAGTTCTAGTAGTTTATTAGACCTGTTTCCACGAATGATAATAGTTAGAATGAAGGTCTAGAGCTTGAAGAAGATGGTATCACCTTATAAAGTGATATTGGGTTCAAGCACACAAGCAAGAACCTCTAAACCGATATGGTGATGCACCTACTTCACTAAAATGATATGGATATGATTTTATACTTTCTTGCACGATATGGTGGTATAGTATACACCTCTTGCACGATATGAGGTCAAGAAAACACCTCAAAAATGATATTGGGTTAAGCATAGACACCGCTTTGCCAGATATGGTGTGAAGCATACACACACCTCTTTGCCCGAGATGGTGTGAAGCACACACACACCTCTTTGCCCGATATGGTGTGAAGCACACACACACCTCTTTGACCAATATGGTGTGAAGCATACACATACCTCTTGTGTGAAGCATACACATACCTCTTTTCCTGATATGGTGTGAAGCACACATACACCTCTAAGGTGATATGGTAAGCACACATACACCTCTAAAGTGATATGGAAGCAAGGATACACCTCAAACCCGAGATGGTAAGCACACATGCACCTCAAGAGTGATATGGTAAGCACACATACACCTCTAAAGTGATATGGGTATCAAGCACACACCCCATACCCGATATAGTGTAAGCACCACATAACCCATATGAAGGAAAGTACCTTAGATGCAATGTACTTGATGAAGTAACACATGAAGTGTCTTATATCAAGTCATACATTAAGAGGTATGGAGTTTGATAAATATGGATTAAGTAGGCTAATGAACCTTGAAGGAAAGGTTTAGGCAACTTAATAAAGTATGAAGTAATCAACGTCATAGTGAGGATGAGAGAGAAACTCATACTTCTATGATAATCATGAAATGAGCATACATTGATACTCCTAATATGTGTGGAGACTGAATTAGGGTTTGATTCTTGATGAATGTACTTGAAAACCCTAGACAGTTTTATAAGAGAAACCTTAACCTTAATGAAGGGTAATGATAAGAGTTGAAATTATAATTGGTTAATAAAGGGGAAACCTTAACCATATTGAAACCATGATGGTAGCATGAGATAACGAGCATAGCTAAGTATGAGCTATGATGTTCCATATAATACAATTTAATGTGCCTTGTGAGACATGTGGTTAGTTGTTTCCTAGTGAAAGGTGACAAGATGTCTAATGGGCCTTGTGAGTCATGTGATTAGTTGTTTCCTAGTGAGAGGTGACAAGATGTTTAATGGGCCTTGTGAGCCATGTTATTAGTTGTTACTTGGTGAAAGGTGACAAGATGTTTAATGGGCCTTGTGATCCATGTGGTTAGTTGTTGCCTAGTGAGAGGTGATAAGATGTTTAATGGGACTTATGAGCCATGAGAATAGTTTTTTCCTAATGAGAGGTAACAAGATGTTTATAAAAGTCTCATGTAAGAAACGATAATGTTCAAAATAAACTAGGAAATGGAAACTTAGTAACATAATAATAATAATAAGTGGATGCAATAATAATAATGAAATATTGATCATACATGATTTGTGCTTATAGACAAATAGAGGCAATAGTTTTTTGAATATACTTAAAGGAGATAAGAGTAATATTGGTATTACATAAAGTATGTGAGCCAGTATGATGGCTTGTCCAAGGTATAATGTCTGGCTATAAACTCAAGATTGGTATAGTCCAATGCCTGGATGAACTCTATGATCTCAGGATTGGTATAGTCCAATGTCTGACTGTGACCTTAGGATTGGTATATTCCAATGCCTTTGTATGAACTCAGGATTTTTATATTCCAATGTCTGGTTGTGAACTCAGGATTGGTATAGTCCAATGCCTGGCTGAACTTGATCTTAGGATTGGTATAGTCCAATGCCTGGCTATGACCTCAAGATTGGTATAGTCCAGTGCCTGGCTATGAACTCAGGATTAGTACAGTCTAATGCCTGGCTGAACTCGATCTCAGGATTAGTACAGTCCAATGTCTGGCTAAAGTCGATCTCAGGATTGGTAGAGTCCAATGTATGGTTGAACTCTATGATCTCAGGATTGGTATAGTCTAATGCCTGGTTGTGACCTCAGGATTAGTATAGTCCAATGCATGACTATGAACTCAGGATTGGTATAGTCCAATGCCTGGCTGTGAACTCAATATTGGTATAGTCCAATGCCTAGCTGAACTCGATCTATGAATTGGTATAGTCCAATGTCTGGATGTGACCTCAGGATTGGTATAGTCCAATGCCTGGCTATGAACTCAAGATTGGTATAGTCCAATGCCTGGCTGAACTCGATCTCAGGATTGGTACAATCCAATGACTGGCTGAACTCGATCTCAGGATTGGTATAGCCCAATGTCTGGTTGTGACCTAAGGATTGGTATAGTCCAATGCCTGGCTGTGAACTCAAGATTGGTATAGTTTAATGTCTAGATGAACACGATCTCAGGAGATTAGTATATTCCAATGCCTGGCTCTGAACTCAGGATTGGTATAGTCCAATGTCTAGCTAAACTCTATGAACTCAGGATTGGTATAGTCCAATGCATGGTTGAACTCTATGATCTCGGGATTGATATAGTCCAATACCTGGATGGACATAATTATGTCTATTCACATGATTGGTACAATTTAATACCTGGTTAGTGGATTGGCTGAGGTTGATAGATAGAAATGAGAATGATTCATGGATAGCATACCATAATAATATTATCACTGGATAATCTTGAGTTGTTGATATAGTATGATGGGTAAATGTTACACACATTCTTCATATTCCTTATAAAGTGAATAGATTATTTATTGTGTTATCATAGATAGCTAAAATGCTTTAAAAGATGAGAATGTTCTAAACTGCTTATCCTCTGCTCAGTTTAATACTATTTAACTGTGATAATAACATTGTTGGTGGAGAGTTATATCTCTCACTGGGACAATTGTCTCACGCCGTGGGATCCACATTTTTTAGGTGGATGTGCACGAGGGGGGTTGAGACTGTACTGTAGAGGGAGAACAATAGCAGTAGGGACAGCTCAGGTTGTGTGTACTGTCTGTCATGTCTTGTAGATAGAACTCCTATGTGTCATATTTGTACTCTCAGGTCCTTAGATTTAATACGTGTTGGTTTTATGAACAATCTGATATTTTGTCTTGTATTTCTTGAGGTTTGTTGTTTCTTTATGTATATGTTTTGAGATAGCAACTGTTATATGTTATCCTCAAGAAGAGATGGTACACTGTATGTACTATATATGATCAATGTAAATATCAGGTTTTGGTTATTCTCTAAAGAGTTTTCCTGGAAATGGATCTCTTTGAAAAAATGGTTTTGATTTTTTGTGATTTTTGTTAATCCATTTCTTATGATTATTCTGCATAATTAGTAATGATTTGGCTATCGGTTTGTGGCGTTCGTTTCAAGTTTGGTATCAGATCTTAAGGTTCGCTGAGTCTACAAAGACATAGGACTAAGGCGGTGAGTCCGTTCTAGTGTTCTTTAGTATATCCTATAGTGACTTCTGTTTATGCAAAAGAAAGGGTGAAGTTTAAAAATGACTAGAGAACATGAGGAAATCGTTACTGAGAGCAATATTGTTGCACTAAGAGAGGGTGCAAGGGATCATGCAAGAGAAGAATGAGTGCTTGAGAATTCCCATCTTGACCTAATCAGGATAGAGAATCTTGCTTTTTATGCTCTTGTTGGGCAGGTTAGGACAACAATGATGTGCATAGTAGACTGAATACTAGCATTACAACCTAGGCTACCTGCCCTCAATGCAGAAACTTTGAATTCTGAAAGGGTTCCTAAATGACATAGTCATGTTGAACGGTGAAAAATATGAGAAGGATTAACATATGGCAAGAAAATAGACTCTGTCATAAGCATAGATATATAGTACATCTGTGATGGCAATGCCCAAGGAGGGGCAATAAGCTGACAATTAAGGAAAGGTCTCTATAATTCTAGAGACATTTGCCTAGTTGTTCCAAAAAGCCAACATTTTTGGTACCATCAGTGCAATAAATGCCTAGTACACCAGGATAGTAGTCATTAAGTACAGGTAAAAGTCCTAATTTTCCACCTGTAAGAACTCTTGGCATAGCTTCTAGATCGGTAATAAGACCGATAAGACTATAGTATGAGGATGAGACATGGACATGTTAAGCATATTAAACCCTTTTATTCAAAAAGAAGGGAGTAAATGACCCAACAACCGAGGCAAACTCAGCAGGACTTACAAAAGTTACAATCTAATAGTGTAAAAAGGCAAAAGAAGAAACATGAAACAACTAGACTCTATGTTTGAGTCAACCTAAAGTGGTAGATGACTGTGAGGGGTGACAGTTAGATAGAGCTTTCTCATTCTGATACGTCTTCTATAGATTTTATCTGATAATTATAAGAACGTAGTTGTTGTTGAGCTTCCTTTAATTAGTCCTATGAGGACATGAGGAAGAGATAAGAAGGATGAGAACTTATATTCAGTTCAATATTCTCTTATATGTTTTGAAATTTCTCTCTTCATGAAGGAAGGGAAGAGATGTAAAAGAAAAACCCATAGAAAATTTGGGGTACTAAGTAGTAAAAATTTAAAGAGATGAAACATAATATAAAACAAATACATACTACCTAATTTTGGTTCTTGAATACCCTGGCCAAGTATTCATCTATTGAAGGCAAGGTAAGTATGGAACTCTTCGATTGTTATCTTTCTGATAACTCTGATCAAGTAGTCATTTTGAGACCATCTAAAGAGCTTAATGAGGTAGAAGATGTGGCATGGATATTTCTACCACATCCTAATTGATATATGGATGAATCTAAGTTAATCATAGATCAACTTATAAACAAAAGAAGATGTTTAGTATAATGTATACATTGGTCTGAGGACCTAGAGGCAATAGTTACCTAATGAGAGGTAACAATGTTCAGTAATGAACTGAGGGTTTGAATACCGAGATCTAGTAATCATGATGATGATAATAATGAGAGGTGGTGACATGTAATCATCTCTATAATTACTATAATGAAGGCAAGGAACATAAGAGGAAATAAGATTGGATGACAGATGAACAATTCAAATTTCATATAATACTCAAAGGTAATCTCTTTTCTTTAATAAACAACCCTGAATCAAGTTAGGATGATAAAAAGGAATATGTTTCTTTGTGTTATTTCCTTTCAGGGACATGGCAATCAAGTGAGTCTTATCACACTTGATGTGCATGAGTTAGAAGTGTTCTATTGATGGATACTTTGAAAGTATCAGCTAGTCTTGGATTTTAGTTCCAAGACAAAGTATATGTATTAAGTAATGTCCCGAGATTAAAGAAAGGTCCTATTATATGTTTAGTTTTGGTAATAATAATAGAGGATGGAAATGATGATGATGTGATGTTCTTTTGGCACATGTAATAGGTACCAAGGTAAAGAATCCTAGTATCCAAGAACTTTCAATGATATGAGAAAATGGGAACATGACTCCTGATAAGATGAATAATGCTTGGTTACCTACAAGGGCCAACATTGAGATTAGTCTAGTTACATACTGTAGTATGGATATCATATGTTAGGGTTTTATGCTTCGCATAAACATGACATCAGTAAGGATGTATGAGTTGAAGGAACAATTGTAGAATCTTTTTAAAGAAAGATTATCAAGCAAAACAAATAATTCCTTAGAATATCCCTATCTAGATTTGTTGAGGTAGCTTATACATAACATCTAGAGATACCTCTGAGATAGTTCTTCTTTAATAAGTAGCCTCTCCTTATGACAAGAAAAATAAATATCTAAAGGGATAATTGATACAAGTCATAAGAAAGTTTAGTGTTGTGTCGACAGATTTGAGTGGCACAACAGATGCATGATAAGACTTGTAGTCCCAAGTGGGTGACAGAATGCAACTGTGGTCTTTCCTTGAAAGAGAAATGACAAACTAAGTGAGGGGTATATAAAATTCCCAAGATCAAGGATCTTATTACATAAAGATGTAAGTTGAAAAGGTGACAGATCAGTGAGGTTTGACACATGAGTTTAATAGGGTATGTATAATGATTCTCTGACTAAGAAAAATGTTACCTGACACAGAGTTGACTCTATAATCAATAATGAAAAGGGCAGTGGAGTATGTATCCTATACGACAGATTCCATGATAACCCTGAGTGAAAGAACTTTGTGTTGATCAAAGTTATATGGCATCTCCATGACATTAAGATGTTATGTGGAGACTTGATGATATGATGAATGAATAATATATGTCTCCCTTTACCTGGGATTTTGGGGACGAAATCCTTATTAGGGGTTTATAACTTGTAATGACCTTAACATGGGTTATTAGGTAACCCTATTTGTTTGTCTAAGTAAGTTTCTTAGAACTTGAATATAATCCTCTAAAGTGTTTTACTATCAGGTAACAAAACTTATGTTTCAAATTTGGTCATGTTTGAATAATGTTTGAGTAATGTTCTCATGTTTTGGACCAAAATGCAATTTACCCAAGATAAGGGGTTATAGTGTAATATGTCATATGTTGAACATGCCTCATGTGTTTTAGAATCATTATTGAGAATATGATGCAAGGTGGTGGCTTGTGGAAAGCCTAAATTCCAAGTTTGAACTTGTTTGAATAATCATGGTGAGTTGTGTACCAATTTTGGTGCAAGTTGTAATTTACCCAAATTATAGGATTGATATCAAAATTACCACCTATAGAGTATTCCTACTTCCTCTATGTATCACTTAGAGGAGAGATAATGAATGATACACCATGTTTGAATCATTTATGAGTGGTATTATTCTTGGTGATGAAAAGATCAAGAAAGGGGTTGAATGGAAACCCTAATTTGAGCTTGTATTAGGTGTATCGGGTTGTAGTGTTAAATGGGAGTCCCTATAAGCCAAAGAGCCAAAGAGGAGACCCCCATATCATGTTTTTAACTCTTTGACTTTTCAAAAACGAGATAAGAACCTCAATAAAGCAATGGCTATCGGCTTGCAACTTTCCTTGGGAAAGGTTGCATTGAATTGTGAATATAATAATGTGATTAGAAGTAGCTTGTCCTAGAAGATAACCAAAGGAGGCCGACCCTTATCCCTTGAATTATCCTCACATTTTTATTTTTCATGGCAAGATAAAGTTGTAGTGCATACAAGTGCATGTTTCAATCCATGCATGGCCATGTGGCACCTACTAGTAGTAAACTGATGACACCTCATATACACAATTTTTAATGAACCTCAAGTATATATACCCTTCCTTTCACCCCTAAGTGAACTTTTTTTAATCCTACCACCTTCTTGCTCTTAGATATAGTGCATGGAGTCTTTTTATCATGCATGGGTGAAGTGGTATCATTCATAGGGCCTTGGTATTGACCATAGTAAGTGATATCGGCCATAGCAAGTGATATTGGCCATAGCAAGTTGATATCGGCCATAGTGGAGTGTTTTTTGCTACAAGTGAGGGGGATATCGGCCACAAGTGATGGAATATCATGCAAGGGTAGTGAGGTATCATGCAAGGTGCTAAGGAGCAAGAAGGAGCTCAATAATTAACCCTAAGTTGAGGCCATGATCACCTTCAACCATGGATTGAAGCATGATTTTAGGGTTATGATCTTCCTTTCTTTTCTTCTTCACCAATTTCTTATCCATGGTGATTCCTTGTATATGAAGGAGTTTTTAACGAGCCTTGGACTTTTGATAAGGCATCTTCAACCTTAGGAACATGGAGCTTTGGATCTTGGAGCTTTGAAGTTGTTCTTGAGGCGGGTTATATAACTTGAACTCTATCATGTTATTATTCATCACCTAAATTTCTATACTTAATGAACTACTTTCAAATTCCAAAATTTCCTAAAATAGTTGATGAAATTATGAGTTCTAGTAGTTTCTTAGACCTGTTTCCATGAACTATAATAGTTAGAACGAAGGTCTAGAGCTTGAAGAAGATGGTATCACCTTATAAAGTGATATCGGGTTCAAGCACACAAGCAAGCACCTGTAACTTGATATGGTGATGCACCTACTTCACTAAGACAATATGGATATGATTTTATACTTTCTTGCATGATATGGTGGTGTATTATACACCTCTTACACGATATGAGGTCAATAAAACACCTCAAAAACAATATTGGGATAAGCACACACACCTCTTTGCCCGATATGGTGTGAAGCATACACACACCTCTTTGCCTGATATGGTGTGAAGCACACACACCTCTTTGCCCGATTTGGTGTGAAGCATACACACACCTATTTTCCCGATATGGTGTGAAGCATACACACACCTCTTTGCCCGATATGGTGTGAAGCACACATACACCTCTAAGGTGATATGGTAAGCACGCATACACCTCTAAAGTGATATGGAAGCAAGCATACACCTCAAACCCGAGATGGTAAGCACACATACACCTCAAGGGTGATATGGTAAGCACACATACACCTCTAAAGTGATATGGGTAGCAAGCACACACCTCATACCCGATATGGTGGAAGCACCTCAAAACCCATATGAAGGAAAGCACCTTAGATGCAAAGTACTTGATGAAGTAACACATGAAGTGTCTTATATCAAGTCATACATTAAGAGGTATGGAGTTTAATGGATATGGATTAAGTAGGCTAATGAACCTTGAAGGAAAGGTTGAGCCAAATTAATAAAGTATGAAGTAATCAACATCCTAGTGAGGATGAGAGAGAAACTCATACTTCTATGATAATAATGAAATGAACATACGTTGGTACTCCTAATATGTGTGGAGACTGACATAGGGTTTGATTCTTGATGAACTTACTTGAAAACCCTAGATGGTTTTATAAGATAAACCTTAACCCTAATGAAGGGTAATGATAAGAGTTGAAATTATAATTGGTTAATAAAGGGGAAACCTTAACCATATTGAAACCATGTTGGTAGCATGAGATAATGAGCATAGCTAAGTATGAGCTATGATGTTGCATATAATACAATTTAATGGGCATTCTAAGCCATGTGGTTAGTTGTTGCCTAGTGAAAGGTGACAAGATGTTTAATGGGCCTTGTAAGACATGTGATTAGTTGTTGCCTGGTGATAGGTGACAAGATGTTTAATGGGCCTTGTGAGCCATGTGATTAGTTGTTGCCTAGTGAGAGGTGGCAAAATATTTAATGGGCCTTGTGAGCCATGTGGTTAGTTGTTGCCTAGTGAGAGGTGACAAGACGTTTAATGGGCCTTGTGAGCCATGAGAATAGTCGTTGCCTAATGAGAGGTAACAAGATGTTTATAAAAGTCTCATGTAAGAAATGATAATGTTCAAAATAAACTAGGAAATGGAAACGTAGTAACATAATAATAATAATAAATGGATGCAATGATGATAATGAAATCTTGATCATTCATGCTTTGTGCTTATACCCAAATAAAGGCTATAGTGTTTTGAATATACTTAAAGGAGATAAGAGGAATATTGGTATTATATAAAGGATGTGAACCAGTATGATGGCTTGGCCAAGGTATAATGTCTGGCTATGAACTCAGGATTGGTATAGTCCAATGCCTAGTTGAACTCTATGATCTCAAGATTGGTATAGTCCAATGACTGGTTGTGACCTTAGGATTGGTATAGTCCAATGCCTGGCTATGAACTCAGGATTGGTATAGTCCAATGCCTGGATGAACTCGATCTCAGGATTGGTATAGTCCAATGCCTGGCTGTGACCTCAGGATTGGTATAGTCCAATGCCTGGCTGTGAACTCAGGATTGGTATAGTCCAATGCTTGGCTGAACTCGATCTCAGGATTGGTACAGTCCAATGCCTGGCTAAACTCGATCTCAGGATTGGTACAGTCCAATGCCTAGCTGAACTCTATGATCTCAGGATTGGTTTTGTCCAATCCTTGGCTGTGACCTCAGGATTGGTATAGTCCAATGCCTGGCTATGAACTCAGGATTGGTATAGTCCAATGTCTGGCTATGAACTCAGGATTGGTATAGTCCAATTCCAGGATGAACTAGATCTCAGGATTGGTATAGTCCAATGCCTGGCTATGACCTCAGGATTGGTATAGTCCAATGCCTGGTTGTGAACTCAAGATTTGTATAGTCCAATGCCTAGTTGAACTCAATCTCAGGATTGGTACAGTCCAATGCCTGGCTGAACTCGATCTCAAGATTGGTATAGCCCAATGCCTGGCGGTGACCTCAGGATTGGTATAGTCCAATGCCTTGTTGTGAACTAAGGATTGGTATAGTTCAATGCCTGGCTAAACTCGATCTCAGGAGATTGGTATAGTCTAATGATTGGTTGTGAACTTAGGGTTGGTATAGTCTAATGCTTGGTTGAACTCTATGAACTCAAGATTGGCATAGTCCAATGCAGGGCTGAACTCTATGATCTTGGAAAATGATATAGTCCAATACCAGGATGAACATAATTATGTATATTCACATGATTGGTATAATTTGATACATGGTTAGTAGATGGCTGAGGCCGACAGATAGAAATGAGAATGATTCATGGATATCATACCATGATAATATTCTCACAGGATAAGCTTGAGATGTTGATATAGTATGATGGGTAAATGTTACACATGTTCTTCATATTCCTTATAAAGTGAATAGATGATTTACTGCTCTATCATAGATAGTTGCAATGCTTTAAAATATTTGAATGTTCTAAACTGCTTATCCTCTGCTCAGATTCATATACTATTTAACTGTGATAATGACATTGTTGACGGAGAGTTATATATCTCCCTGGGACAATTGTCTCACCCCATGGGATCTACATTTTTTAGGTGGACGTGCACAGGGGGTTGAGACTGTACTACAAAGGGAGAACAACAGTAGCAGGGACCATAGGGATAGCTCAGGTTGAGTGTACTATCTGTCATGTCTTGTAGATAGAAGTCTTATGTGTCGTCTCTGTACTCTCAGGTCATTGGATTTAGTACATGTTGGTTTTATGAACAATCTAAGATTTTGTCTTGTATGCCTCGAGGTTTGTTGTTGCTTTATGTATATGTTTTGAGAAAGCAACTGGTATATGTTATCCTTGAGAAGAGATGGTATAGTGTATGTACAATACATGATCAATGTGAATATCAGGTTTTGGTTATTCTCTAAAGAGTTTTCCTGGAAACAGATCTCTTTGCAAAAATGGTTTTAATTTTTAGTTATTTTTGTTAATCTGTTTCTTATGATTATTCTGCATAATTAATAACAATTTGTCTATCAATTTGGTGGCGGTCATTTCATAAACTATCTTCCCTTAAACTTTGGAGCCAAAACTCATGTATTGACCACTCAATTAAATACCTCAAAAAGAGCATATACTTAAGGATCTTATTGATGATGTCAACATCAATCAACACCTACACTTTACCAAAACACTTGTAACTCTTATAATTAGCTCATCATGTATGAATTCACTTATGTCATTGGACATTTAGGGATTTCAAAAGTCCACTCCATCACATCATGCACATCTTAAATATATTTCTTCCTCAAAATTAACCTAGAAACCTACTTTATCAGATAAAACCCTAATCAGATATATGTGCAAATGGAATAGCTAGGATTTGAACCCGGGCAACTTTAAGGAAGGGACATAAGGGATATATGTGAAAAGCATGATATTGTACTCTCCTTCTCTTGATTACATGACTTCAAGCTTGTGAGTTAATAGGGAGTTATAATTAATGAATACCATGAAAATGGTTAAATAATATTAAGCTTTGGTTAGGAGCCTTGATAAGGAAACATTAGAACTATGAATATGTGAATATGCATACTCGGTTATATTTTTTAATTCTTAGCCTCATATACTCTATCTTATGAAAGATAGTGTAAGTCAGAGACTTGAGATAAAATGATGCTTGACAACCTTATGTGAAACCAGCATGAAGCCTAACCCTAAATTAGAAAACTCATGACGCATTATCTGCCTTATCTAAAGGTGTTGGATGTGTTGGAACGTATTCTCTCTCTGGTTATATAATATTAGTTTTGTCACAAAGAAGCGTGTAATATCTAATGATTACTATGGAAAGTACATGTAATATGGAACAAGTGATGTTTAGAATGGGTAATGCCTATATGCTCGATAAGGCATGATGAGATATCATAAGTTTGATGTGATGGGTCTTAGGACATGGCAAAGGCTTAGTGCCTAGTTGAGGTGATATCCTCTAGTATGAGAATGAGGGATTGATATCCCATAATGATGTGACATTGGTGATAGACTTGAGAGGCTGTGAAATAGTGGTGATGGTATTGTGAATGGAAAATGATACAGACTTTATGTGGTGATAGCGTTACAAGCCCACACCTTATATGTGTACATCTGTTGAAAGTGTGTTATGCCCTAATATTATAGAGATTGTTTATGGCTTGTAGATTATAACTTTATTGATGCTAAAAGACACTTTAATTGGTCTAATTAATCAAGTGGAATCTAATCATGTATCTTGCCATATGCCATAGATCCATTCCAGTGTCAATTTATTTTTGGATGGTGAAACGAGTTTAACTCGGAGTGCATATTTTTTTATATGTATGGTCGTAAGTTGAGTACCTTCTTACATCCACAATTATAGGTGGTATGTGATGTGAGACAGCCATGTGTGAGCTTATCTCCTTGTGTTATGGATGGCCATGTGTGAGTAAGTCTTTCTTTAAGAATGGCCATGCATGAGCCTGTTCTCCTAGCGTCGTTTCCTATACCAAGGTTGGCTAGATGTTATATGGGTGGCCATGTGTGAGCCAACCCCTTTGATATGAATGTATGTCACTTTTGTAGTTGACCAATATGTCTCTATGGTGTTCTCGTGTACTGACCAGGAGGTGTGGTGAGTTTGTGGATTCTGGCTCTTTCACTAAACCTTTTATGGCATCAATTTTGACTTAGCAGTGGTCGGTTGGATTTGGGTGGTACGACTCACATCCTTAGGGCATAATGAAATATGTAATTAGCCGTATAGAATACATGTATAGGATCAAATACGAGAACGTTGGATGAGGCCTTGCTTTTCTTTTATACTGTTTAGTTTGTAATAGTTACACATGCTCTTTTCAATCATAAAGATAATCTATTGTGTAGTATATATGCCTAAACTGCTTAAACAATTGATAGTTTCTCTACTTAAGAGAATTTTCTAAATCTACTCACCTTATTATAATATTCTTTTTTTCTTAGTTATCTGTGATAATAATAAAGATGTGGTAATTTATATCTCTCGCTGGGACTTTTGTCTCACCCCGTTGGTTAAAAATCTATTAGGTGGACGTGCATGCCAAGCTAAAGATCGAATAGTTGAGGACATAAAATGAAAAGAAACTACACCTAGTAGATCATGGTATATGGATAGTGTCTTGTAATAGAGTCCTATGTGTTGTCCATGTACACTCAGGTTCTTGGGGGTGTTTTCAATGTGTTTGTTAAACATAATGATCGATATGTGGTTTTTGACTTGTGTACCTTTGGTGTTATGTATATTTACATGTGGAACTATCATCTTATGTAACATGTTGATTGGAAAGCTATGTTGTAGTGCCTTGAATATATGTTATGAAATGCACATGTTGACTCTCGTGTAATAAATCTCAGCTCCTAGTGCTTACTGCAGATTGGTTTTAATTTGCTAAGATTTTTGGTAATCTATTGTTAATGGTTAATTGTGGTTTAAGCTTTGAGTAACCTTGCTTGTGTGGAAAGGGTGTCACATTTGGTGGTATCAGATCTCTAGGTTCACTGAGTCTACAGGGACACTAGGACTGGGATTAGGATAATGTCTAAGATAATAACATGATATAAAATATGGTGTATACTGCCTAATCTCAGTACTTGAGCACCCTGGCTAGGTATTCAAATGTTGAAGAAAAGGTAAGTATTGAACTCTTAGATTGATTTCTCTTTGATTACTCTGATCAACTAATCATTTTGGAACAATATAAAGAGCATAACAAATAGGAATCATGATGCTTATACCTCCATAATACTATAAAAGAGATAAGAACTGCATCATAACTTACCAAAACTTGAATGTTTAGTGATTAAAAGAGAAAAATACAGCTCCATGAAACCTAAATCTAAGTGTGAATATGATAACAGAAGTTCTTAAAGTTGGAATTTCAAGAAATGTATGAAGAAATAGATATATGGATACGTGCCAATAAAGTAAGTCAAGGTGTAAAATTCACATAAGATGAAGATAATTCCTAAAACAAGGATGAAATGAGAAGACAAATAAAAATGAATAATAAATAAATAAGATATAACCTGAATTAATCTCAAACCAACCCATGAGTATAAGAAAGCATAAAGTGTAATCCTCATGATATGTGGAAGGGAAAAAGGGAGATGATCCTTGTTCAATAAAGAATATGTAAAGAATAATGATCCTTTTCATGATGTAAAGATGAAAAATGTGGTAAAACAAGGAAATGTTCATGAACATGAAGAACAATAATCAAAGAAAGAGTAATGACATGTAATAATCTTTATAATTATTGTGCAAGGGCAAGGAAACCAAGATTAAACAAGTTAAGATGACACATGAATAGTTGAAAACTCATAAAATAATCAAGTAAAGTGATAGTCCCTTCACCTTGGTAAGCAAACCCTAAGTAACGATGTAGTGATAAGAGAAGTATGTTCCCTTATGTTCTTCCTTTCAAGGTTGTGGCATTCAATTGGGTCTTATGTCACTTGATGTGCATGGTTTAGAAGTGATCTTAAGATGGATACTCTGGTGAGTATCAATTCGTCTTGGATTTTGTTCCAATATAGGGATATATGTGATAGGAGAGGTCTCGAGATGAAAGAAAGATCCTTTTGACATGTTTAGTTTTGGTAAAACAATATAAGATGGACGTGATAGGGGTGTGATGTGTTTTAACACATATGATGGATATCAAGGTAAGTAATCCTACTATCCAAATAGTATCAATTGTATAGGAGAGTGGGACCATGTCTCTTGATAAGATGATTAGGTGTTTGATTACCTACAAAGATGGACTTCAGGTTCAATCTGGTTACAAGTACCCAACTTATAGTATGGATATCACATGTTAGGGATTTTTGTTCCACATAAACATAACATAGATATGGATGCATATGTTGAAGAGACAATTGCAAGATCTGCTTGGGAAAAGTTCATCAGGATGAAAATAATCCTTGAGAGTACTCCTATCACGTTAGTAAGTAAGAAAAGTTCCAAGGATATTATGCATTAGTTATAGATGGATAAGAAGGATTTCCAATTCCTATCTAGGTCAGTTAAAGTGACATATAACATCTTGAGTTACCTTTAAGATGGTTTTCTTGGATATGTGGCCTCTTCTTATGACAGGAGAATGTACAGCCAAGAGTGAGTAAGTTAGCAAGATAGTTGGTAAAAGTAAGACTAGTGTTGAGTCAGTAAATTAGAGTAGCGTAGCGGAAGCATGGTAGGTTTTGTAATTCTAAGTGTACGACAAAATGTATCCCTAGTCTTTCTTTGTAAGAGACATACTAAGGTTTAGGAAGGTATGGAAAACTCCTAGAATCAAGAATCTTATGGTACTATGTTATAAGTTCAGAAGGTGATACATAAGGAAGAGTTGACACCTGAGTTGGATAAGTATGTATAGTGCTTTTTGGGCTAAGAAAGTATCACCTAGAATAGGGTTGACTCTACAGCTGATAATGGAAGGGATAAGTTGAGTATGTGTCATGTGCAACAGATCATGTGATGACCTTAAATGTAAGAATAGTATGTCAGTCAAAGTCTTGTGACATCACCCTGACATCAAGGAACTATGTATACATTTGAAGGTGTGATGTATTAATATTATCCATCTCCTTTTGCCTGAGATTTTAGGGGCAAAATCCTTGTTAGGGGTTTATGACTTATGAGGACCCTGACCTGGGTTTTGGGCTAACCCTATTTGTTTTTAAGTAAGTTGCTTAGAACTTTAATCTAATCCTTTGAGGTGTTATTTATCATGTTAAAATCTTATGTTTCAAGTTTGGTTCTATTTGAATGTTGTTTGAGCAATTTTTACTTATTTTGGACCAAAGTGTAATTTATCCAAAATGAGGGGTTATCTTGCAATATGTCACATGACGAGTGTGCCCTTAGTTCTTTAGCATCATAAGAGAGCGAATTATTCCAAGGGGTGCCTTGTGGAAAGCCAAAGTTCCAAGTTGGTCTTGAATGGTTTATGCTTGTGCTTTATGTGCTAGTTTTGGTGTAAATTGTAGTTTACCTAAAGTGAAGGGTTAATATGCATTTTACCATATCTAGAGTGTTCCCTCTCTTGTTTAATGTCATCTAGAGTATAAAGGAAGATGTGTATGCCTTGTTTGGATCTTGGTTGTATGGTAAAATCTTTGGTGATATATGGATCACATGAGTGAGATGTGTTTTGCTCTTCGATGGGTTATCTCAAGTCAGAGAACCATAGAGGGGATGCCTATCAGTTTGTGGGTGTGTAAAGTTATGCCAATCGATTTTTAAAGTGTGTAGGGTTGTTCTCCATCAGTTTGTGTGTTTAGGGTTATTCTCTATCAGTTTGTGGGTGTGTAGGGTTATGCCCTATCGGTTTGTGGGTGTGTAGGGTTATGCCCTATCAGTTTGGGAAGTGGTAGGGTTTTGCTCTATTGGTTTGTGAGTGTGTAGGGTTATTCTCTATCAGTTTATGAAGTGTGTAGAGTTGTACCCTATCGGCTTGTGAGTATGTTGGGTTTTTTCATGTTGGTTTGTGGGTGTATAGAGTTTTGGCATATCGACCATGACCTAAGAGGAAGACCAAGAGGGTGAGATCTAACCTAGATCTTATCACCATATCTTGCAAGTTGTTGCATGTGACCTTTGTATGTGGACAAGTGTCACCTAGACTCTTAAGGTGATGACACCTCTACTTTTATCTCTCTTTCTTCCCTCGAGTATATAACCCCCTCCTTCTTCACACAAGTAAACCCTTTCATCAATTCTTATTCTTACCCTCTTAGTGGATGAGCTTGGAAGCTTAAGGAGCTAGAGGAAACCCCCATGGGCTTGGGAGGTCGAGGTTCTAGCTCATGGTGATTCTTGGTTTAACTTCCACCTTGGTGAGTCATGTTTCTTTGATGGCCATTTCTTTGAGTTCTCTTCCTCATCTTCTTCTTTCTCTGTCAGCCATGGATCATACATTGGATGAAGGTTGATTAGGACATGGTTCTTCCTCTTTCCTTTCTTCTTGATCTATCATAACCATGGCATCTTCTTCTTCTTTCTTGAGGTGATATTGATATCAAGTTGGGAATCTTGATGGGCTATCTTTCACCTTGAGAACATGTACTTTGGAGCTTTGATGATGAAGCTTGAACCCTTGATGGAGACCTTCTTGAGGTGGGTTATATAACTCTTAACCTCCTTTGTTATTTTCACTCTTTCATGTGTTTATGTTATTTCTCATCTCTATATCGTTTATTTCATGCTTGCTAGTATTTCTTGGTGGTTTTGAGAACTATTTTGATGAAGGAAATTCATGTAAGTTGTTTCCTATATCTTGCACCTTCTTGCCATGTTAGTAGATGGACTAGTGGCTGAGCTTCCTAAGGTTCAAGATGATAAAATTGACACATAAGTAGTGTATGGTCGTCATGACTCATGGTGCTTAAATTGACACAACATGTAACAAGTCGTCATGACTTGGGAGTGCTTAGGCTGATAGGTTTGGATGGGTGAGATGCCTAAACCGATATGTTAGCTAGGACGAGATGCCTTGATGAGGAGCTAACCCATCATGACTTTGAGGGGCTTAGACTTATATGTTGCTAAATCTATGGACTTTGATGGTGTTACCCGACATGCCCTAGATGGGGTTAGACCGATATGCCTTTCTAGCCCATCATGACCATGACAACATCTTGTGTGAGATGGTCTATTTTGAGTGCTAACCCACGATGCCCTAGATGTGCAAGAGGCTGACACACCCTTACCCTAACCCAAACAGCATGTTACACCTAGGGTTTCCCGACACACTTAAGGTTGTCAGTCACCCTTACAGGTAAGGTTTCCCAATACACCTCTTGTGTGGCTAACCCGACACCTATTCAAGAAGAGTTAAAATGAAACATCCTGGTAAGGTTAACCCTTGTAGCTTGCATAGATATAGTTGACATGTTATGTTTATGATAAGTCGACACCCTATGGTAAGTATCAACCTGAAACTATGAGTGGCTAACTGATACACCACAAGACGGTCTTAATCGATACCTTTGGATGAGCTCACCCAACACACCTAGATGTGTTAACCTGACATGGCATGATATGGTCAACCCAACACATGTGGATGAGATAAAAACATTTTGAAGGTTGAAGGGTGTGCTTAGATACTCAATGATGTACACCTATGAGCAATGCATAATATAGAAGCGTGTTTTTCGGATAATATATAATCAATCTTAATTACTTATCCTAAACCTAGTGCATGATAGGATGATGTTGCTATGAGTGGTACATCCTTAACTAAAGAGCTTAACCCTAAACTCTCCAACAATGTGAGAAGTGATGGATGTAGGGTTTAATGGTTGAGTATCCATATGATAACCTCAATCATAGAAGAATATGACCCATGTTCTCATCTTAATGAAAGTTTATAATCCATGACCAGTGTCTAATATATTTCCTTTTCATATAATTTGAACTTGTGAAATGAGTAAAATGACTCAAATATGTGAATATGTATACACACACACACACAGATATATATATATATATATATATATATATATATATGTGTGTGTGTGTGTGTGTGTGATGGTTTTGATAAGCCTTGTTAGAATTAGAGGTGACAACATTAGAAATCATATAAACAAGTCTAATGATCTTATAAGTATCTCATGGATAGTTTTAAGTGAAACCCTCTAGTTACGTAATCTAAGGTTTGACCTTCCTTAATATGATATGTGGTTAATGATTTGTAAGTAGTAATAACATATGGGTCATAAAATGAGGAAACATTATGAATGGTGCATGGTTAACATGCTTAAATAATGCAAGTTATAATATACATGTATAAGTATGCTATGGTGATATCTAGTGTTGATGACACAATGATCTAATTATATTTAACTAATGTTGCTCAACGTAAATCAATTTCAAAAAGGGTGGTGATGTAAACATGATGTAAAACCCTAATCAGATATATGTGAAAAGTATTTCATGTTATTGAATGTGTGTAAATAGAAAGCATGAAATTTTACTCTCCCTCTCTTAATTACATGACTTCAACCTTGTTAGATAATAGGGAGTTATAATTAATGAATACCAAGAAAATGGTTAAATAATATTAAGCTTTGGATATGAGCCTTGATGAGGAAACATTGGAAGTATGAATATGTGAATATGCATACTTGGTTATATTGTTTAATTCTTAGCCTCATATACTCCATCTTATCAAAGGTAGTGAAATCTAGAGATTTGAGATAGAATGATGCTTGAGAACCTTATGTGAAACCAACATGAATCCTAACCCTAAATTAGAGAACTCATGATGCATTGTCTGCCTTATCTAAAGGTGTTGGATGTGTTGGAACGCATTATCTCTTTGATTATATAATATTAGTATTGTCACAAAGATGCACGTAATAGATAATGATTGATATGGCAAGTACATGTGATGCGGCACAAGTGATGTTTGTCATGGATAATGCCTATATGCTCAATAAGGCATGATGACATATCATAAGTGTGATGTGATGGGTCTAAGGACCTAGAAAAGGCTTAGTGCCTAGTTGAGGTGATATCCTCTGGTATGGGAATGAGGGATTGATATCTAATGTATGGGTTTTGAGTCGCTTGTACAAGCCTATTTTATATTCATTTTGTGCATTTGTTAGTCAATTAGTTGATCATATTTTCATAAATCTTTATAATTGGCTTGTATAATCTGTTTGCATCAAACTATTCCTATTTCATCGTAATTATATTATTTTATACATTTCTCAACCTTATGCATGGTCTATGTGCATTTTCAGGATCTTCCAAGTAATTGGAGAGTCAGTGTCACTGAGATGGCGTCAGGGATCGGGCCTTAGTTGACCAAAAGAGTCGATGGCACCGACTACAACAATCAATGCCAATAAGAGAGCATCAGAGAGGCAGATGAAATATTCACATCATCTTGGTGCCACTGACTTCCAAGTCAATGGCACTGACTTTTCTAGAGCACGGTCAGATCTTGATGTCGTCGGTGCCACCGAAATCCACGTCGGTGCCACCGACCCTACCAAATTTCAGCAATCTAAAGTGGTCATCCCAACATTGTGTGGTATCGTAACTTGACCTAAGATTAAAACAAGGATGGCCAGACCTAAGCGGGGGATCACGTTGCACCACATCGATGGCCAGAGAAGAGAGGGAGAGAATCACAAAGCTAAAGGACGTCAACCGAAAGATTCAAGCACCTCTAACAGACTATTTTTCTGTCGGAAGACTGTAGAATGTGTGTTTCTCAAGGAGGATCATCCAAAGCACCTTCTCTCCAGGGGTTACACGAATTTCCTTCATGTTTCCCACATTTTTCTTCTCTCTATGTATTTACAACTGAAAACCATACGGGGCTAAATCCCTCTTTTCCTTAGGACCCGGGAGTAGCCTGGAGAATCGTTGTATTGATTGTCTAAATGATTTAGTATAAATTTGTCTTTATTCATGGATATATAAGTGTGGATTTGAACGACTTATCATTGCTTGATCACCATCCATAGGATTACAGACTGATAATTACTCTGGAAAGGGGATTGAAGGTTAGAAAACCATAACTTATACACTTTCTTACGCGTTCCTTGGAAAAGGTGACATACAGTTAGTGGGAAGAACCCAGAGTTTTCAATAATGCACCTAGACTAAGAACAAATTACCACAGACTTAGAATTGGCTTAGATTTAGGTAGTGAATTGCATAGCGGAAGTGAGCAATTCTGACTATAGGCGTTCTATCCAGGTTAGGAGTATGAATTTATATTAATTCGGTAGAAATGAGATACAACAAGACCCCATGGTGAAACTGGTAACCCTAAGGAATTCATTTCATTTGAATCAGCCGTTTTAATTTTCTCTTAATTTTCTTTTGTTTTGTTCAAACTCAATTCAACCTTTTTAATTGGCTTAGTTGATCACACCATAGTTAATAGTAGTCATTGAGACTACGTCTCCCTGAGTTTGACTTGGGCCTCACATAGGGCTATATTACTCGGTGCGTGCACGTGCGTTTCTACGCACGGTTTTGATGTGTCAAGTTTTTGGCACCATTACCGGGGAGACGGCAATGTTTTAGCACTATGAGTGTTGTGGTCAGCCACTCTAGGCCACTTTTAATTTTTGTGCAATTTCATTTAATCTATAAATAAATAAAAATATTTACTGCATATTCATATCATGAATTTTCATTGATATGTACCTTGACTAACTATTTTCAACTTTTCAGGTACTAGTGTATGGTGACAATAAGGACCACACATTACGGAGAAGCTACGTCTGAGGTCACAACCACTGTTGAGGATCTAGTCCAAACAACTTCATTAGAAGGCATCATTTTCACCCAGGTAACAAGCAATGGGGGATGGTAATCAAGGAGCATAAAGGACCATCTGGGAAAGGATAAAGGCATCATCTTCAACTACACAGATAGGGCCAATCAAAAAGTAGAATATGAATGTAGCTCATTATAAGATTGATCCAGGTTTGATTTCACTCGTCAAGTCACAAGCATTCTATGGGAACGCTCATGAAGACCCAGTGGCACATATTAGTAATTTTGTGGAGATCAGTGATACGGTGAAAGTCAACAGATTTCCTCAAACTTCCATCTATCTAAAGTTGTTTCCATCATCACTGGCTGATAAGGCAAAGGAATGGTTGTACAACCTACCTAAAGAGTCAATCGAGACATGGGATTAAATGGTAGAGGCATTCTTTGAAAGATATTTTCCTCCAGAGAAGACAAATGAGTTGATTAAAAACATTCACAATTTTAAGCAACATGCTTCTGAATCCTATTATGAGGCGTAGGAGTGCTTTCATATCATGCTCAAGAAGGTCACGCACCATGGAATAGATTTGGATAATCAAGTAAAGATGTTCTACTTTGGACTCCGCAATAGTGAACTGACCACTTTGGATAGTGCAGGCTCGGGGTTCTTTCTTAACAACCCACCCTCAACATGTTAGGACATTTTGAAAAATATGGCAAAGCATCAGGCATGGGGCAATGAGAGAGACATTCCAGAGCGGATCAAGAGCATAGGGGAATCTAAAGTTATCACATATTTGAATGAAAAGCTTGACTTGATAGCAAAGAAGCTGTTAGAGAAGGATAATAATTCATCGGATGAAGAAGGCCAAGTGAATTATGTGCAGCAGCAAGGCTACAGGAACAATGACTATGCATGGAGAAAGGATCCTAAATTCTCATGGAAAGATCCAAACAACTTCCTACAAGACCTCGATCAACAAAACCAACACAGGAACAAATAGCAGCAGCGACCTACAGCAGAGGAGACCACAAATGAAATTCTCGACCGCATAGTGAAGCAAAATGATCAATTGATAAATAACTTTCAATGTGATCTCTAGAACCAAGGGGCCCAGATGAGGAGCTTTGAGACAACCTTGTCTCAGCTAGCAGCAGATGTGGCAGCTTTGAAAAAGCCTACTCAGTAAGGTTTTCCAGGAAATACTGACAATCCAACAAGAAACCAGCAGGTCAAGGCCATACTACTGAGAAGTGGGAAGAAGACATTGACCCCACAGACTGCGGAGACTGAGGTGACCGAGCCCATTGACAGTGGTGACTCAGTGGTAGAGCAAGCACAAGCAGAATCAAAGGAAGGCAGCACATGGGAAGAGCAAAATCAAGAATCTGAGGTGAAAAATAGGACGTCATATGTGCCACCACATCAGAAGACACAGACAGTAACAGTTCCATATCCTAATAGATTGAAGGCAACAAAGATGGATCAACAATTCAAGAAGTTTCTGGATAGCTTTAGGAAGCTTTCTGTAAATATATTGTTGATTGAGGCAATTGAACAAATACCCTCATATGGTAAATTTCTGAAGGACATAATTAACAAGAAGAGGAAGATCCTTGATTTTGAGGTGGTGATACTACGAGAGCAAGTAAGTGCCTTCATCTTAGGTACACTGCCACCAAAAAAACAGGACCCCGGTTGTTTCAACATCATGTGCTACATTGGGAAGACAAAGTTTAGTGAGGCACTCTATGATTCAGGGGCAAGCATCAACTTGATGCCCTTATCTACTTTTAAGAAGCTTGGTCTCAAAACATCTAGGAAGAGCAGCATGACGATTCAGTTGGCAGACAACTCAGTGGTGACACTGTATGGCATTCGTGAGGATGTGCTTGTCAAGGTGGATCAGTTTGTTTTTCCTACAGATTTTGTGGTGATGGAGATGCAAGCTGAATATGGCAACGAGCTTCTTTTAGGAAGGCCCTTCCAAGCAATAGATGATATGACCTTGGAGATGGGAAGAGGCCGCTTGACTATTAGAATTAAAGATGACAGGTTTGAGATAACCATGCCATATAATTCCAATCATCCAATGCTCAGGAGCAATACATTATGATGAAGCACATGGATAGCAATATCTCATTGTTCTTGGGAAAATCATTTTTGGGCATGGCACATGTTATGACAAAGGTGGACAAGGGTACACTCACTATGGACATCATGGAGAACACTAAGGTGATCTCACTTGCCAAGGAAGTATGGTATCTAGATGACAAAGAAGAGGGCTTATCTGCTGTGGACGATGACACAAAGGATCCCATATTATAGATCCATCCACAACTTCTTCTAGAGGCTTGTCTAATGAACTTCATGGATGATTATGTTCAGGACCGATCACTGGAAGAATGTGCAAGGCTGCTGAAGGCTTTGCCATGTTATTACATAAGGAATTTTGAGGACTTGGGACCGCTACCACCACCAATGGTTTCTTCACTCCTGAGTCCGCCCGAGTTAGAGCTCAAGCCACTGCCACCTCATCTAAAGTATGTTTTTTTGGCTGCACAAGAGAAGCTACCGGTCATCATATATGCATCATTGAGTAACTCAGAAGAAAAACAATTGATCACTGTGTTAAAGAATCACTGAGGTGCTTTTGGGTGGTCTGTGGCTAACATCAAGGGGATTTCTCCCACCTTATGCCAACACAATATTCGTCTAGAAAAAGGAGCGAAGCCGGTCATTCAACCTCAACGTTGCTTAAATCCAATCATAACAAAAGTGGTAAAGAAGGAAGTAATCAAGTTACAGTTGGCAGGTATAATATATGCTATTTTAGATCATATGTGGGTTAGTCTGAAATATGTAGTTCCCAAGAAGGGGGAATTACTGTCACCACTAATTCATCTAATGAGCGAATCACCACTAGATTAGTGATAGGATGGCGAGTTTGCATTGATTATCACAGGTTTAATACTGCCACACTTAGGGACCATTTTCCATTGCCGTTCATTGATCAGATTTTGGAGCAACTCGTCGGTCATTCCCACTTTTGTTTTCTTGACAGATATTCAGGCTATAATCATATTTCAATTGAGCCTAAGGATCAGGAGAAGAATACCTTCACCTACCCTTATGGCACCTTTGCATAATGTTGCATACCTTTCGGGTTGTGCAATGCACCTGCGACTTTTCAAAGGTGTATGTTGGCAATTTTTTCAGATATGGTTGAAAGATGTCTCGAGGTTTTTATGGTGATTTTTCAGTTTATGGGACGTCTTTTGATGATTTCTTGAAAATTTTGTACAAGGTTTTGTAGAGGTGTGAAGACACACACTGAATGCTTAATTGGGAAATATATCACATGATGGTTAGAGAGGGCATAGTGTTAGGCCACAAGGTATCTAAAAAAGGATTGGAGGTGGATACGGTTAAAATAGAAGTGATTTCAAAACTTCATCCACCAACGTCGGAGAAGGCAGTTAGGAGTTTTCTAGGCCATGCCGGGTTTTATCGACGATTTATTAAGGATTTTTCAAAAACCACTAAATCATTATTTGGTCTTTTGGAAAAGGATGTTGAATTCAATTTTGATGAGAAATGTTTGAAAGTTTTTGAGATTTTAAAAGAAAAACTCATATCTGCACCGATTGTGCAGGCTCCAGACTAGAGCCAACCCTTCGAATTGATGTGTGATGCATCAGACTATTCTATGGGGGCAGTGTTGGGGCAACGCCTGGACAAAGTTCCTACGATTATATATTGTGCATCTAAAACACTTAACGATGCACAACTTAGTTACACCACAATTGAAAAACAATTTACTAGTTATTGTCTTTGCTTTTGAAAATTTAAACAATATCTTGTGGGAGCAAAAGTGGTGGTGTGGACTGACCATGCGGCTATTAAGTACTTGTTGCAGAACAAGGATGCTAAACCAAGACTGATTAGATGGATCCTTTTATTACAGAAGTTTGACATTGAGGTCAAGGATAAAGAAGGGATAGAGAATGTGGTGGCTGACCACCTATCTCGATTGGAGAGGGTAGATGAGAAGGATATGAATATACCTATTCTAGAGACTTTTCCTGATGAGCAGTTGTTCACCCTTAAGCAAAAAGATCCTTGGTTTTCTAATATTGTGAATTATTTAGCTTGTAATGAATTGCCTCACTACTACAGAAACAACATTCAGTGTCGCTTTTCTGGGCGTCGGTTATTTAGGAAAACTGACGCCTATAACATTCAACGTCGGTCATCTACGTCATCCGACGTCTGTAGCCAAGACACGGGTACCGCTTTGTATTAAGCGTCGGTTTTTTGGTAAAAAACCGACGCCTAAAACTGCCCGTGAAATCCAATTTTCGAGCAAAAAAAATATGTCACATACGGCATCGGTTATTTACCACGAACCCGACGCCTATATAAGATGAAAATTTGCGCGAAAATTTACAGCTTAGGTGTCGGTTATCCTTAGATAACCGACGCCGATAGTGGTTCCCGCCAATTTATTTAGGGCAAATTTTATCTAATTGGACGTCGGTTTTGTAATATGAACCGACGCTGAAGACTTTAGGCGTCGGTTTTGTTAGATAACCGACACCCTTTACGAACTTATTAGACGCACGATCGATCGACTTTAGGTCCCCTTTCCTGTTTCATTGTCTTCATCGCCCGCGCTTGCTACTGCTCACCGACGCCGCTGCCCGCCACCCTCCGCTACCGTTGCCCGACCCTCCGCTGCTGTTGTTGCTTGTGCGCCGCCGCCGCTTCCTGCTCCTTCTGCTGTCGGTGTCGCCACCGCCTGCCTGCTCCTTCTCCGCCGCCTTCCTGCCCGCCGCCGCCTGCCGCTCCCTGCTCACCGGTGTCGCTGCCGCTACCTGCCTGACTTGTGCCGGTGGTCCTGGAGCTCGCTGGTGTCACCGCCACCCACCTACTCGACCTACTCGACCTCGCCCTACTCGCTTGCCCAGGTACCTCACCATGCTGTCGCCCACCTATTCAGTGATTAATGATTGGTACTACTGGTTAGTATTACTTTAGTGATTACTTTAATTCAACAATTCGTAGTTTGTTATTTACAATTACTGATCTGCTTGCCGATTTTCATGATTAGAGATACTGATTAATATTAAGTATTGATGAATACTTAGTTAATTACTGATTTGTTGATTAGATATGTATAGAAGTTCCTTATAAATATATTTTTTATATACACATACATGTAGTTTTGTATAAAATACATGATGTAGTGTGATCTTAAATCCTAGAGTGTACCCCTTTTGTTCTATGATGGTACCTATGGCCCTAAATACATCCATAAGGGTCTATTGTATCCTAAAGAAGATTTATTTCTTCCTTCTGCCCTAATTTTTATATGGATCTTAATCTTATATCGCTTACTCATAAATAAGAAAATATCCTCCCTTATGACCACCTTGATGTGTATGTCCCATATAATGCACATGTTGGACCCTAATGATACAATTTTTTTATGTTGAAAATGAATGTATGTTTCAAGTGTTGAACCTAATGTTGGAAAATGAACAATGAATTTATGTCCCATATAATCCACATTGTTCTTTATATTACTTGTACATTGGTATAAATTAGAATGAACAATCACTAAATTATATACTGTTTGTATGGAGTCCGGCTTCATTGTAGATATCTATTATTGTGTTTGTTGGCCTAGAAACCCGTCCAAGATTGACTCATTAGGAGTAAATCTTGGATAGTCCCCGGTTTGGGACTGTTCTTGAACACCTAATCTCACTTAGGATGTAAGTGTATAATGTGTATTGGGTTTTCGAGAAAATTTTGGTAGCATTTCCCCGTTTGTTCTCTAAGTACATATGTACTTAGAGAACAGCGGGGAAATGCTGCCGAAATTTTCTTGAAAACCCAATACACATTATACACTTACTAGTGAGATTAGGTGTTCAAGGATGGGATAGGTGGTACACATTTATTATATATAAGAATGACATCACATGTGTTTGTTGGCATTTCCCCGTTTGTTCTCTAAGTACATATGTACTTAGAGAACAGTGGGGAAATGCTGCCTAATCTTTTCCTAATATATACTTGTTTCCTAATATATACTTGTTTTCTCTGATCATAGAATGGATAGATCATGGATGTCCATTCGTAATCGTTGCACCCCAGAGTTTATATCTGGTCTTGATCAGTTTATTAGATTTGCCGAGGAACATAGGAAAAAACCTACAGATAGGTTCTACTGTCCATGTAGGCATTGTGGTAACAACTTGAAAGTCAACACTGGTGAGGAAATCAAAAGTCATGTCATGTGCAACGGGATTGTACAAGGCTATACATAATGGCACTGGCATGGAGAGATTTCAAAATCGAAACCAGTAGATGTCGATAGCAGTGCTTGGGTGGAAGAAGAAATTGCCTCCGATGACGTAAATGTGAACGAACCAGTTCCAGCAGACATCGTTGATGCGATGCTGGATAGTTGTAGGGTAGAGCACACCGATCCACCTCCTATCTTTACAAACAGTGTGCATGATGCTGAGATACCGTTATACACAGGCTGTGCTAAGTTTACGAAGCTTAGCGCTGTGTTGAGATTGTATAAGTTGAAAGCTAACAATAGATGGAGCGACAAAAGCTTCACTTCATTGTTGACTTTGTTGAAAAAAATTCTTCCTGAAGGAAACGAGCTTCCAATCTCAACATACCAGGTAAAGAAAATGTTGTGCCCAATGGGAATGGAGGCCAAGAAGATACACGCATGCCCAAATGATTGTGTATTATTTCAAAAGGACTATGTAGATTTGAAAGATTGTCCAAAATGTGGTGCGTCACGGTATAAATTGACGACTTCGGGGGAGTCCAAAACGTTACATGAGCATTTTTAAAGGTATCCCTTTGAACGATACATGAGCGTTTTTAAAGGTGATGTTCGAAACCGTTTTCGGCCTGAAGGGAGTATTATTGAAGGTTATGTGGCGAGAGAGGTTATGGATTTTTGCAATGACTTTTTCAGTGGTAATGACACTCCTGATAATGACAAGAATATTGAGGAGGGCAAAGGAATTTTGGGATCACGGGTGAAAGTAATCAGCCGTGAGCAGTTGGAACAAGCTCACTTGTATATTTTACACAATATGGACGAAGTGAGTGTTTATATCGAGGAACATACCAATTTCATAAAGAGACAACATCCTCGAGCAAGTTCAATGTGGCTTGCTAGAGAGCATAATAAGACTTTTACTAAGTGATTTGAAGATAAAGTCTTACATCAACTATCTCAAACACCAAATGGTATTACAAAAACTATCAAATGCCTCTCCTTTAAACCAAAACCGAATGTTATGTCTTATGAAGGGTTTGACATTAATGGATTCACATATTACACAAAGTGCCAAGATGATAAGAGTGTCGTCCAAAATAGTGGGGTCACTCTTCAAGCATCGACTATGTACTTTGCAAGTGCAAAGGATAAGAGTCCACGTGAAGCTAAAATGTCATATTACGGTGTCATTGAGGACATTTGGGAGTTTGACTACATAGATTTCAAAATTCCGCTCTTTAAATGTAATTGGGTTGATAACACCAAAGGAGTTATAGTGGATGAATTGGGTTTCACTTTGGTGAACTTTGAAAAGATTGGCGAGAAGGGTGAACCATTCATATTGGCATCACAGGCGAAACAAATATTCTATATCGATGATCCTGCAAATGATAAATGGTCGGTTGTTCTTCATGGTAAAAGACAGTTCATTGAAGATCCTATAGATGAAGAAGAGTACTATGATAAGTATGATGACTCCAGTCCATTCTCAGTTGGGTTGCCAACTCCACAAAATATTGAAGCTAATGATGACTTATATGTGCGCGGAGATCACAATGAAGGATTGTTAATTGATAAAAGATCACAATTTTAGAGACATGTATGTTTATACAAATGCTAAATGTTTGCCTTTTTCTAGTTAATACAAATGCTAAATGTTTGCCTTTTTCTAGTTAATACAAATGCTAAATGTTTGCCTTTTTCTAGTTAATAGAAATGCTAAATGTTTGCCTTTTTAATGACATTTTCAGATGGTTGACCATGATGAGCATGATGTCCATGATGAGCATGAAGTCCATGATGAGCATGCTGCCCATGACGAGCATGGCGAGGATACTAATGTAAGTTCTAAAAACATATCCTGTATTTCTATAAAATTCATTATCTTCTAGTTATGTCATATATCCTATATTTCTATATTGGGCTAATTTAGTGTGTTTTATTTTTGTCAAATTTTAGGTTGATGCACCTGTACCCACTGAAGCACTGGAGCAACTTGATGCGCAACACCAAACACTTAACAAGAAAAGGGGCATCACTCTGTTGAAGAAGTTATTAGTGCTAAGTGGTAGTGGATCCAAATTGGTGGTGGAGTTTGATAATGGAGGAAATCCAATTGGAGTGAACCGCAATAATTTTGTGAACTATCTTGGGTGTACCACTCGGAGCCATTGTGGTGTTAAGTATGACAATTGGCATAAAGTTCCTCAAGGGAAAAAAGACTTGATATGGAAGGATTTATGCGTGAGTTATTATTATTTGCAATTCTATTTTGTAGGTTACAAATTCTATTATTTGCAATTCTATTTTGGATACTAGTTAATAACATTTCTATTTTACAGAATCTGTTTGCATTGGATGAGAAGTTGCATCGTAAAAATGTGATGCAACGTGCTGGAAAGATGCTTAGGAATTATAGGACAAATCTGAACAGAGAATACATAAAAGAGGGTGATAAGAAGAAGAAGTCATCCCTTGAACAATGGAACTTCTTGGACAAAGAAGATTGGGACAATTTTGTTGCTTCAAGAAAATCTGAAGAATTCAAGGTATTAGGCGTCACTCCCAATTTAATTAATATACATTGTATTCACCTATTCAAGATTAGCATTTAGTGCTACTAACCAAATCATTAATGTGCATACTAACTAGGCCCTCAGTGACGCACAAAAATCAAGGCGTGCACTGAATGTGCATGACCACACTATGGGTCCAAAAGGCTATGCAAGCGTTCGCCAAAGACTACAGGCGGAGTCTGCGGCTACTCAGGAGTCTGCTCCTACTCAGGAGTCTGCCACACCCATGCCTCGCCATGATATCTGGATAGCTGGCAGGCAAAACAAGAAGGGTGAAATAAAGAAGCCTTTAACTGCTGAGGCGGCTGCAAAAATGGTAAAATAACACTCTTAGAGAAATCGTTTGAATATTGATTATTTGTGGTGTTAACTTACCAATTTCTGTTTATGGTGATTAGCGGGAGCTGCACGAGTAGAGGAAACAAGGCACGTTCATCCCTCAGGGCACAAGGGATGAATTGACAGTTGCTCTGGGTAACCCAGAGCATCCTGGACGTGTTAGAGGTGCCGGCGCTGGTGTTGGCATCAAAGCATTCTTTGGGCCATCCCAGCGCAAACCCAGAGCGGGACTTTCTCAAGAAGAGGTAACCTATTCTTTTTTTAGAATGTTACTGCAAAAGGAAATTCATTAATAAGAAGCTAATGTTTCTTTTATCCATGTATAGGAGAATAAGAGAGTTGAGGATTTAGTTGCTAAGAAGGTCAACGATGTAGTTGCTGAGAAGGTCAAGGAAGAATTGCTGTGGTGGCAGGCATCTCAGGCTTCCAATACGCCTATGGCGACCCACTCTTCTCCTGATGCACAGACTGCGAGTAATCCTGGAGACCCATCGCCTAGCACGTCTGCTGTAAGTATTTTTTATGACATTGTAGTTAGTCTTTTCAAGTTGTTATGTTTTCAAGATGATATGTATATATGTATAATATTCTTTACGTAAATTTGTAGGCATTGAAGCCATGCCGCTTAAGAATGCAAGACTACGTTGTTGCAGAGGTGCAGGCTTACCCGTCCCTTCCTGGGGCAATGTTTCACGGGACTCCAATGCCACAGGGCTATGTTCGTGTGAGCCCGATACGTGTGTTACCTGATTGGAGAGAAGCTACATTGCCATATCCCCACCCGGATATTGATAGACTTGCTGATGCAGAAGGCGGGGTGATATTGTGGCCCAAAGCAGATGTCATCTACACGACTGAAATTGTAAGATAAATTTACATTGATTTAGATTGTTAATGTGTATATATGATGTCAACTGATCTAAAATTATATGTACATGTTAAAAAGAAGACACCAGGAGCACCTAGGCCTCCACTTCCACTTCCCGCATTACCCGATTGGGTTCCAACTGACCTAACATACCCGTTAGGTCCTGCTTGTAGGGGAATGGCATGTTGGCTACAGGCACATAATGTACATTGCCCTATAATTATTTCTTTAGATGCAGATTATGCAGGTCAATCATACGATAGCTCTTTATTTATACAAGATATCATTGAGCTGTTTATGTATGATTGGCTGAATACATCAATGATAGAGACATGGATAAGGTGAGATCTTGTTTATACATCCATATACCTTGTGTAAGATCCGGTGATCTGGTTTCTTATATATTAATGCATACGCCTATATGTTTTGCAGCTACTTAGTCGAAGATCATTGCAAACAATTTGCATTTGATCATGTGGGATTTTTGATTCCATCATTGATTAGTTTGGTAGCTAAAGACCCTGATAATGTTCAACAATACTGTATAGATGCTTTTAAAATTTTTGGTCAGCAAAAGAAGACGATAATAATAGCTCCATTCAATGTCAAGTAAGTTTACTTTATTTATAATTTGGACTTAAGAAAATTCCATTTTTATTTTGCATTTTGAGTTATTAATTGTTAACTTCTTACTTCTAGCGGTAGACATTGGGAGTTACTAGTTATTGTCCCCGGGACATTCACTGTTTATTATCTAGATCCTGCGGGGAGTACATTGAACACTAAAATTGGACACGTAATGAGAATGCCATTATTCTGGTGAGAAATATTTCATTTTTATATCCGTTAACATCTTTTATTACATTACTATTTACTTATGCAATTTATTGTGTTATATTAACATGTAGGGGTTTAGATGCATTCAAAAAGGCTGGAGGAACGGTCCCAAGGAAAAAGAACCAGCCAATAAATTGGCAGAACGTACAAGTAAGTTCCCGACTCGAATATATATATTATTGATGTGAATTGTGCTTAGTTGTATTATTTTGTATGTTTCAATTTATAGTGTGCTACACAAGACAATGGTTGGGCATGCGCATACTATGTGATGTGATTTATGCAGATGATTATCAAATATGCCGCATTGGACATCGATACCATACATGAGGTATTATATATAGTCTCATTAGTTAGTATGAAATATATCAATCTTATCTTATTTTTATATTATTACTTATATATATACATCATTCTCTTTGCAGGTGTTTAAAACTGACAACACTACAGGTAAACGCTTAAAAAATATACATGCTCCATATACGATGGAAGCATTAAATGAAGTAAGAGAAGAATGGGAAAAAGCCATACAAGTAGTGGCAACTATAAGATATAATTGGGATGTTGATAGCGATAATGAATGATACTTTGTAAATGAATATTTCTGAATGTTAATACATGTATTTGAATGTTTCTATATGTGTGAATGTGAGAATTGAATTGATGTCTGAATGTATGTACTTGTGTAGAATTTTGCTTGTGACTTTTGCAGGTTTGCGGCCTGTTTGTAGGCTGATATCAATGGATGTCGTAAACCTGCAGTTCAGAAAACTGAACTGCAGGTTCTCATCCTGCTGACCAGCCACAGCAGGCCTGCAAACTGATATGAAAAAAATATATATATAAATAGGCATCGGTTATTTATAGAAAACCGTCATCAAAGACATACAGCGTCGGTTATTTGATAAAAACCGACGCCTAATAGTACAAACAACCCGACCGTGCAGGATAGCACGGCCGTGGTGTAAAAGGCGTCGGTTATTCATATAAAACCGACGCCTATAGTACTAAACACGGTCGTGCAGGGAAGCACGGCCGTGTCATCTTGAAGTACAGGCGTCGGTGGTTTAGTATATAACCGACGCCAAAAGTGTTCGCGCCACAGAAAATGGCGTCATCTAGGGCACTTTATGTGTCGGTTATCTACTAAAACACCGACGCTATATTCTATATAGGCGTCGGTTGTGTAGTAAATAACCGACGCACAAAGTGCCCTAGATGACGCCATTTTCTGTGGCGCGAACACTTTTGGTGGCGGTTATTTACTAAACAACCGACGCCTATAGAACAAATAGGCATCGGTTAAAAAACCGACGCCGAAGTGTTCGACCTTTAGCGGCGCCCACATAGGCGTCGGTCAGAAACCGACGCCAAATGGGGTTAAACGACCGACGCCAAAGGCCGTTTCTGTAGTAGTGCCTGCTGATTGGGGTATCAAGAAAAGAAGAGATTTTTTTCATTCTTTGCGTTATTACTTTTGGGATGATCCTATTTTGTTGAAACAGTGTAGGGATGGAATTTTGAGAAGATGTGTACCAGAAGGTGAGTATGAGAGTGTGTTAAAACATTACCACGCACTGCTTATAGGTGGACACCATGCAAGTTCTAGGACAGCTACAAAGGTGTTGGAGAGCGAGTTATATTGGTCGACCCTATTCAAAGATGCATATGATTTTGTGTGTAGGTGCGACGCATGTCAGCAGTCAGGTAACATATCAAAGCAGCAGGAGATGTCCTTGAATGTGTTTCAAGAAGTAGATGTTTTTTATTTATGGGGTATTGACTTTATGGACCCTTTGTGTCCTCTAACTCAACATTTACATCTTGCTGGTTGTAGATTATGTGTCAAAATGGGTGGAAGCGATTCCAACCCGCACCAATGACTCAAATGTTATATGCAAATTTGTTAAGGATCACATTTTCTGCAGATTTGGAGTGCCAAGGATGATTATAAGTGATGGGGGAATTCATTTCACCAACCAGAAATTTGGGGCACTTTTGAACAAGTATGGAGTGACACACCGTGTGGGTACACCTTATCACCCACAAACTGAAGGACAAGTCAAATTTTCAAATCGTGAGATTAAAAAGATCCTTGAAAAGGTGGTATCATCTAGTAGAAAGAATTGGAGTGAATTGTTAGTGGATGTGCTATGGGCCTATAGGACTGCCTACAAAACACCCATAGGAACAACACCCTTTAGGTTAGTGTATGGTTGAGCATGTCATCTTCCTATGGAATTAGAACATAAGGCTCGTTGGGCATTAAGGTGGCTCAGTTTTGATCTTGACGAAGCAGGTAAGACAAGGATGTTAGAGTTGAATGAGCTTGATGAAATTAGGATGAATGCTTATGAGAATTCAAGATTGTATAAGGAAAGAACTAAGAAAATTCATGACCGATATATAGCAAGGAGAGTCTTTTTATAGGGGGAGAGTGTCTTACTTTTTAACTCAAGGTTGAAATTACACTCTGGGAAATTGAGGTCTAGATGGAGTGGACCATTCATTATAGAAGAAGTATTTCCACATGGAGCGGTTAGAATCAAAGAAGGAGAGAGATCCTTCTTGGTCAATGGCCAAAGGCTAAAACATTATTTTGGGGAAGTTTCCATAAAAAGGAGCATGAGGTGAAACTTATTTCCCCTCATTAATATCAAAACAATGGGTTTGTCTAGCCTATGACGTTAAATAAGGGCGCTTGTTGGGAGGCAACCCAACCATTAGGATGTTTGTTTCATTCATTTCCATTAATTTGTTTGAGTAGTACTTAGTTTTTCTTAAATTTTATGTAAAAATGATACCCTGACTCCTTTGTTGAGTGTATTGGCTATGGCTGAGTCAGTGCCATTGACTTCCAAGTCGATGGCACCGATTTAGGGTCAGAGAGATGGGAAATTCAGATGACACAAGTCGATGCCACTGACACACATGTCGGTGCCACTGACACACATGTCGGTGCCACTGACACACATGTCGGTGCCACTGACACACATGTCGGTGCCACTGACACACATGTCGGTGCCACCGACACTTCTGAAGAAAGTTCAGAAAAGCAGACGTGGCTAACTTATAAGCCATCGGTACCACCGACACCCAAGTCGGTGGCATCAACTCATCTAGGGCCCCAAGGTTGGTGGGTGCATCGATGCACTGAGAAAAAAAATTGATCATTGAGTAGGTACCACCGACCCCATCATCGGTGCCACCGACCAGGGAAAACATCAATCCATCGGCACCCTTCATCTATGGTCCAGATGTTCCCTAGTGGATGATCGACAACACCGACCCGCCCAAAAGTTGGTGCCAGCGACTTCATATCGGTGCCACTGACTCGTTAGCAATCTTCCAAGTTCAGATTGTGCACCAATAGCCGTCGATGCACTGAGGGCCCAGATCTACCGCTAGAAGTCGGTGCCACCGACTTCTAGTCGATACCACCAACTCCGTCATAGAAGGGCGGCACAAACTCTATATAAGTGAGGTTGTGGTTTAGTTTTCTCTCACAACTTGAAGAACCACTACTCCCACAAGTACGAGCGGCTACTGTGAGAAGCCAGAGACTTCATCGAACTCTTCCTTTCTTAATCTCTTCCCCGATCACTTCATCGTCATGGCGAGAAGAGGAGGACCCCCGAGCACTCTTACGCCACGACCCCGCCTCAGCCACCCCACAATGAAAGTGAGGAAGGTCTATGAGAAGCTTTCCAAGCGGCCATTCACACCGACGAGATACGACGATCATCAGTTGTTGGAGAACATGGGCTTCACCGACAACTTGGCGGCTGTCCTCGAGCGATAGGACTTCACGAGAAGGTCTGGAATCCCATCTTTGGTGGATGGCTAGCATATAAGGAAATTGTGATCGAGTTCATGACGTCACCTGATATATGTGTCATCCCTGACCAAGCACACCCGTCGAGCAGCAAATGGAGAGAAGGAAGGGTGGACTTCTGCCTATACAACATCAACTATGCCCTTACTCTCTATGCCTTCGACGAGATCTACGGGTGGCCACATATGCCTTGTTGCCAACCTGAGAAGGTGGATTTTGATGCCATCTAGAAGGATCTTGTGACAGTGTCAGAGGGTAAAAAAGTTGAACTTCCACTACAATTCATTGGCAGACCTCAAGCATCCTTTTATTCGAGTGCTTCATCGTATGCTTACCAACACGCTTTTCACCAAGTCAACCCAAGGCAAGTAAAGGTACAAGTGCTTGACTTGTATTTTCTATATCAACTTTTGGAGGGAAGGCCGGTCAACTAGGCAGCATTCTTCCTCCAACACATTATTGCAGTGAGGCACAATGTCAAGCGGGCCACGCCTATACTTTTTGGGGGACTTATAACCCCCACTGTTCTTCACTTAGGCCTCGATCTTTCTACTATGGAGCCACTGAATTCTAGGCTTCATGTCGACCGCCTTCATTTCAAGCAGGTCGGCCTCATCACTGTGGAAAACATCACAATCTATGCCATATGTTTGGTCAATGATACTTTCTACGAGCATCGACTTCCTGATCCTATCTTCAACATCATGCAAGTTGAGTACTATAGATGGCCGGCTGTGGACAACGACAATGCTAGACAACAAGAAGTCAATGTTGAGGAGGAAGAAGAATCAAGCAACGACTTAGAGGAAGTGGAACCTACCATTCCAATGACTCGTAGAGTTGCTCCACAGAAGAATCCTCAACATTACACTGCCTCGTCATCTTCTGTGCCGCCACCCTCTCAAGAAGGAGAGGATGCTTATTCTATGGCGGGCATGTATTCTATGCTGCAGGACATCCAGACACATCAACAGCAGCAAACCCAATCTCTGGCTGGCATTCAAGACGTGCAAGGTCGGCTATATAACAACCAGCAGGTGATCTATGAGAATGAATGTCTTGTCTCGGCCAACCAAAAGAACATGCATCAGTGCCTACAAAGGATGGAAAATTATCAGCAGTTGTTCTTTGACCATTACTAGAGCTAGGGATATTTTGGAGGATACCCGATGCCACCGGATATGCCTTCGTCTGATCCATCCTTCCAGGGGATGTTTCCTCCCCAAGACCCCACTCAGCCACCGCCACCACCATTTTAGTCAGGTATCACTGTTCCACCCCTTAAGTTGGGATTTTGACTATGAGGACATAATCATATTCAAGCTTAGGGGGTGCTAGAACAACTTCTATCTTAGTTTTTTTATCTTCTTTTATTCTAGCTTTTTTGTTTGTTTTATTTTGAGAAAATTAGTAGTTTTCTTATTAGTTTTTCTGTTATGTAGGATCCACAATGTATCGAGTGTAATCTTTGGAGAAGTAAATGCATGGTTTCAATTGAAAATATCAATCTTTGGGATGGGTACAATTTTTTAAAATTTTGTGTGAGCTTATCTTGTGAGTAATCGAGTCACATAATTGAAGAAGTGCTTGAGTAAGTTAGCTTCAGGACATTAGAGCATAAATGACCATCGAATTTGTCTAAGAAAGTGATTGACAAGAATTGCTTAGCCTAAACTGATCAAGTACTAACATGACCTTAAATTAAAATTTAAGAAAGAAACCAATTGATTACCCTGTGCACAGGTCATTAGAGAAGGACATATGATTTTTTTTTCTTAAGGTTCTGTCTCTTAGTTATTTGATCTAACCCACTGCATACTTTTGATTCACACTCCACCATAAGAGGATTGAGTACATGTTGTCATTTTTTCTCCTGATTGCATTTGCATTGCATAGTAGATCTTGCATAATAAGTTGTTTGTTTTTTTTTGCATTAGTGAAAAATGAAAATATATATATATAGAAAAACATACATGGACAACAAAATCTTGGTGCATGTCATTTAGTTGCATATCATCTTTGTTCATATAGTTACAACTTCATTACACAAGCATATAGTTATCATCATGTGCTAAGTATTCTTTTAAAACATAAGAAGGTAGTGATTACGCCCATACCCTTAGAAAAGGAAAAAAAACATTGACATAAATCAAATGTGTAGTGCAATTGGAAGCCCAAAGTAATTATATCATGTTGAAAGGGGGATGGAAAAAAAAAAGAAAAAAACAATATAAAAAAAAGATTGAGTATAGTGTCAGAAAGTGAGGGAGAAAGGGCATAATCCTACCTGATCATAAGGAAGAATTAGTACATGATGTAGTTTGTAGATATTTCGTCTTATGTTGAGATGAAATGGTAGTTGCATGCATCATTCCACCCTAATGTAGAGGCATTAGCAGCATTCTATAAATTTGCATCATCATAGGTTCATCATAATTTTGATTGCATGAATGATTTTATGTGCTCATGATTCTTCCGCAGTCACCTATTTCAACTACCCGTTGCTCTTATTGGTAGGCCACTCAGATGATTTTCTCCTCATTAATTAATTTATCAGGAGAGCTGCTTCCATGTAGATGGTAGGTAGAGAAAAGAGCAACATAGATAGGAGATCACACTATACACCAAGTATGAGCTGAACGAGTCTATCATATTAACTGCTTTAACTGATAGTGTCCCATTGATTGGGGGCGGAATTCTTGGATAGAGGTTTTTGGTCACCTATATGGAAGTTAGTGTTCAGTGGTCAGTAAAGGCCGGAAGGAGGACCGAAAGGTGGAGACTTTTTAGATGTACCTTATGCATTATGTCCTTCAGTTGACTTATCTCAATCAGATCCAAAGGTGTTGTTGCTCGAGGAAGGGTAAGATTTCAGCTTAGGGGAATTTGATGTATGGGTTTTGAGTCACTTTTACAAGCCTATTTTATATTCATTTTGTGCATTTTTTAGTCAATTAGTTGATCATATTTGCATAAATCTTTATAATTGGCTTGTATAATTTGTTTGCATCAAACTATGCCTATTTCATCTTAATTATATTATTTTATACATTTCTCAGCCTTATACATGGTCTTTGTGCATTTTCAGGACCTTCCAAGTAATTGGGGAGTCGGTGCCACTAACCATCATGGTCGGTTCCACTGAGATGATGTTAGGGATCGGGCCTTAGTTGACCAAAAGAGTCGATGGCACCGACTACAACAGTCGATGCCACCGAGAGAGTATCAGAGAGGTGGAGGAAATATTCGCATCAGCTCGGTGCCACCGATTTCCAAGTCGATGGCATTGAATTTTCCAGAGTACGATCAGATCCTGATGTCGTCGATGCCACCGACATCCATGTCGGTGCCACCGACCCTATCGGATTTCAACAATCTAAAGTGTTTGTCCCGATCTAAGGGTCCACGTTGTGTGGTACTGTAAGTTCACCTAAGATTAAAGGAAGGATGGCCAAACCTAAGTGGGGGATCACGTTGCACCATACAATGGCCAGAGAAGAGAGGGAGAGAAGCACGGAGCCGAAGGACGTCAATCGAAAGATTCGAGCACCTCTGATGGATGATTTTACTGCCGGAAGACTGTAGAATGTGCATTTCTCAAGGAAGATCATCTGGAGCACCTTCTCTCCAGGGGTTACACAAATTTCCTTCACATTCCTCACATTTTTCTTCTTGCTCTCTATGTATTCGCAACCGAAAACCATGCGGGGCTAAACCCCTATTTTCCTTAGGACCTAGGAGTAGCTTGGGGAATTGTTGTATTGACTATCTACATGATTTAGTATAAATTTTTCTTTATTCCTGGATATATAAGTGTGGATTTGAACGACTTATCATTGCTTGATCACCATCGATAGGACTACATACTGATAATTACTCTGGAAAGGGGATTGAAGGTTAGAAAACCATAACTTTTACACTTTCTCACGCGTTCCTTGGAAAAGGTGACGTACGGTTAGTGGGAAGAACCCAGAGTTTTCAATAATGAACCTAGACTAGGAATAAATTACCACAGATGTGGAATTTGCTTAGATTTAGGTAGTGAATTGCATAGCAGAAGCGAGCAATTCTGACAACAGGCTTTCTATCCAGGTTAGGAGTAGGAATTTATATTAATTCAGTAGAAACAAGATACAATGAGACCCCATGGTGAAACTGGTAACCCTAAGGAATTCATTTCATTCGAATCAACTGTTTTAATTTTCTCTTAATTTTGTTTTGTTTTGTTCAAACTCAATTCAAGCTTTTTAATCAGCTTAGCTGATCACATCGTAGTTAGTAATAGTCCTTGAGACTACGAGTTCTTCTTTGGCCTCACATAGACTTGTATTAGTCGATGTGTGCACTTGCATTTCTATGCACAATTTTGGCATATCAATATCCCATAATTATTTGGCATTGGTGATCGCCTTGAGAGGTTGTGCAACAGTGGTGACGGTATTGTGAATGGTTAATGATATAGACTTTATGTGGTGATAATGTGACAAGCCCACACCTTCTATGTGTACATCTATTGAAAATGTGTTATGCCCTAATTTTATAGAGATTTTCTATGGCTTGTACATTATAACTTGATCGATGCTAAAAGACACTTTAATTGGTCTAATTAATCATGTAGTTTTCCATGTGCCATAGATCCATTCTGATGTCAGTTCTATTGCTGAAACAAATTTAACTCAGAGCTCATACTTTTGAATATGTGGGGGCATAAGTCGAGTACCTCCTTACATCCACAATTATAGGTGATATGTGATATGCAACATCGATGCATGAGCTGATCTCCTTGTGTTATGGATGGCCATGTGTGAGCCAATCCTTCTTTCAGAACGGTCATGTGTGAGCCTATTCTTTTAGCGTCGGTACATGTATCAAGGTGGATTAGATGTTATATGGGTGGCTATGTGTGATACAACCCCTTTGATATGATTGTATGTCACTTTTGTAGTTGACCGATATATCTCTACAGTGTTCTCATGCACTGACCATGAGGTGTGGTGAGGTCGTGGATTCTGGCTCTTCCACTACACCTTCTATTGCACCGATTTTGACTTAGTAGTGGTTGGTTGGATTTGGGTGATACGACTCAAATCCTCAGGACAATGAAATATGTAATCAGTTGTATAGCATACATGTATAAGATCAAATACAAGAACATTGGATGAAGACTTGCTTTGCTTTTATACAGTTTAGTTTGTAATAGTTATACATGTTCTTCGTATTCCTTTTCAAGCATAAAGATAATCTACTATGTAGTATAGATGCCTAAACTGCTTAAACAATTGATAGTTGTTCTGCTTAAGAGAGTTTGCTAAATCTACTCATCTTCTTATAATATTCTTTTCTGCTTAGTTATCAGCAATATTAATAAAGTTGGCAGAGAGTTTTATCTCTTGCTTGGACTTTTGTCTCACCTTGTTGGTTAAAAATCTTTTAGGTGGACGTACATGCC